>JAEQML010062586.1:0-24203 GCA_016904865.1 Pissodes strobi | reverse complement strand
GGCGTGGGAGTGGGTCAATTACTTACTCTTGACCAGGGCGCCACCAGTTTGAAATATCCATATCCCCAGACCCAAACAGGAAGATCCTCGGTCTTAAGAATCCATAAGGGCGATCCAAATCGACGATTATCCGCTGCGCAAGGGCGACTACTAATTACACTTTTGGTTGAGATGTTTCCAGAGCAAATAAAAGAAGGTCACGTTCGTGCAGGTTTAAATTTATTGACGTTCGTTAGGTTAGACGATAACGTGTTGTCATATTTCTTTCAATATCAAAATGATATAAATTTATAACAAAAGGTAAAAAATCTGAATTTGAAAGCAATTAATAACCTATATGCTCATAAATATATCGACAGTAATTTGAATTAACGTTGCGTAATTAATAGAGGTGAATTAGATAAGAGTGATCGAACAATTATTAGCTACGCTTTAGCTATAACGGAAATAACAATATAACACCAAATGATTACGAAAGATCAAACCAAGTTCAACAAATTAAACAATCATCACAGTTATTCGTCTAATAGTAGTTTCTAAACTTTGGGCGCGTTTACCATAGTAGACGACTCGCAGTTATACATAAATAAACCTTACTGATTTAGATCATTAATTACCGTTATGTAAAATTACTATAATCAGATATTTAGTCAATCAGAACGACAATGTTGATCATTTAACATAATATACTTAAATCAAATTGTAAGATTAAGAAAGGTAATATATAAAAAAAGCCATGATCATTAATATAGATTCACACTAGTAGATTCAGCAGTTAATTAGATTCGCATAGGTAAGCTATGCTTATACCGAAACAGTACCGAGTATAATTATATCAGTACCACGCAGAAAACTAAAACACGCGATATTATACAACGCTGGAAAAACTCTAAAACACGCAATCTAATATACGCTGAAAAATATCAATAACACGCTGAAAATACACGCGTGCAAATATCAGTAACCTGCCAATAACATTAGGTAGGAAGATCACAATTATAACCTAAACTTATCTGAACTGGTCTTCGCCGATATCACCTACGTCTTCCTGCACGCGGACTACAGCTATGCACCTTGGGACCATAAACTCTCAGTGGCAATTGAGGTAATGCCATACATCTACGGCTGCAGTTGGTACCAATAACACACAACCAACTGTATTAACTGGCAGCTACTTGGTTAGCTACTTAATCTCTCTCCAAGCAAAACTCGCTCCAAACAACAATAGCTTGCTCCAGATACACAACTCAAAGCAAAACAGCTCCAGACAAAAATAATAGCTCCAATAAACTGGCTCCCGGTAAAACTGGCTTCCAACAAAAATGACTCCCCGGAAAAAAAATTGGCTACTCAGAAAAAAACCCTGAAAGAGAACAAACGCTAAGTATGCATTCTCTCACTGTAATATCAGACAGCCCCCTCTTTCAGAATACTCTCAACTTAATGAGTATTTAAAAATAATAACGATAGTTGTCTTGCCAAAATGCGAAGGTCATAATATAACCAATATCATATCACCCTACAGGTGAAAAACATAAAATACTAAGAAAACTGACCAATAACATAAACACTGTTTGCTCTTTTAAGAGTTGAGACCCCCAGGCAAGAACAAAGCTTGTCCATTTATGACATTATTATAAAATCTAAATTTACAAAGCTTACGTACGTCTTTACAAGTTCTTATAAGCAAAATTTAAAGTAGAAAAGAAATTTATCAAAGATTATATACAACTTTATACAACACTATACCCTATTATACACTACGGGTGCCTATAAAAACAAACAATTAGCTATGAGTGTTCGACTGCAATATGATACGAGAACGGTATCATGAACTATCATTCAATACGCTTATTTTCCCCATGCAATACTTCTTGTAATCATGCTTTGCCTGTTCCAGGCCTAAACTATCTTTTGTTTGATGATATTGTATGATTTACGTGCAAGAATTAGTAAATTTTCGAAATAACACTCTATATAGCAGTATTTTGCAGTATTTCAATTCTCCCTGAGACCCGTTAGAAAACTATAATGAAAAAACTTATACTCTGATAAAATAAATCCCCTCTGTACAGAAAATAAATGAGTATGTACAAAATGTAAGATATGTATATTTATTTACATAACTACGTAGGGTTTTTCGATGGTAATGACGAATTGGGGAGCAAACGCTCTCATCTATAGGCATTCCTCGAAGAAGGAAACGGCGTACTCTGTTCCAGAATCCACTGCACGTGGCAAATTACTAATCCAAAAACTTGACTTTAGGCAAAAACCAACCCATTCACAGTCAAGCTATAAACTACAGCAACTATGCCACTTTATACCCGAAAAAAAGTATAATCCTCGTTTAGGGCGAATTTCAAATTCTCAACTTTTATCAGGCGGACGCACTACCTCCTTTGAGGGTTTTCTGAAGAAAGAGGAAGAAACAAAGCCAAAAACCAGCAACTGCATACATTATCATTGACAATGAACAAATAACCAGAAACCATCTCGTTCCGGCCGGTACCATTTACAACATCTGACAATCTTTTCAACGCATTCAATCGAACCGCAACTAAACGTACCTTTAGCTCCAACCGGTTTTTTTCCTTGCTAAAACCAAAGTATATGTAAACTAGTAGCTCCACTCCCCCAAATATTTTCTGCCAGCCGCCGAAAATCCGCAGATTGTTGGCAGCATGTGGAGGGTTTTAGTTTAATCAGTCGTTCGTATGTAGGCAGAGTGTTCAGAACAGAGTCGGATTTGTGAAAATCCTTAATTTTATTTCTATTTTAATATTTTATTCCGATTTCGGTGGAAATATATACGAAGCAATGAAAAATACAAAGGCAAATAGGAAAAATCTATAGTCGGATTAGTGAATAGATATGTTAATAAAATTAGGTGAAGGAGGCGACAAGACCGGAAAAATCGTCTAGGTGTCAGATTGTTTTTTATAAGTACATATTATATAACGATAATGGAATGCTTTGTAAATATTAAATATATTTTGGCCCTGTGAAACTGACCCAAAGTTTAATCCACGACTAACCCAAACTAACCAAATCTATTAAAATGGATTATAACGTATCAGAACCGCTTGAAATGACTAAAATAAGTTGAGAATAAGTGAAGCTAACCGAAAGTTAAATTGACGACTAACCCAAACTAACCAAATCTATCAAAATTGATTATAACGTATCGGAACCGGTTCAAATAACTAAAATAAGTTGAGACTAAGTGAAACTAACCCAAAGTTGATTCGACGACTAACCCAAAGTAAACAAATCTATTCAAATTGATTATAACTTATCGGAACCGGTTCAAATAACTAAAATAAGTTGAGACTAAGTGAAACTAGCCGAAAGTTGTTTGGACGACTAACCCAAACTAACCCAAAGTCGATCCGACGACTAACCCAAACTAACTAAATTTATTAAAATTGATTATAAGGTATCGGAACCGGTTCAAAGAACTAGAATAAGTTGAGACTAAATGAAACTAGACGAAAATTGTTTGGATGACTAACCCAAATTAACCAAATCCATTAAAATGATTATAACGTATCAGAACCGATTCAAATGATTAAAATAAGTTGAAACAAAGTGAAACTAATCAAAAGTTGAATCGACGATTAACCCAAACTAACCAAATCTATTGAGATTGATTATAACCTATCGGAACCGCTTTAAATGACTAAAATAAGTTGAGAATAAGTGAAAGTAAGCGAAAGTTGAATCGACGACTAACCCAAACTAACCACATCTATTAGAATTGATAATAACGTCGGTATAGTAACCGTTTCAAATGGCTAAAATAAGTTGAGAATAAGTGAAACTAACCGAAAGTTAATTGAACACTAACCCAAACTAACCAAATCTATTAATATTGATTATAACGTATCAGAACTGCTTCAAATGGCTAAAATAAGTTGAGAATAAGTGAAGCTAACCGAAAGTTGATTGGACTACTAACCCAAACTAACCAAATCTATTAAAATTGAATATAACGTAACGGAATCGGTTCAAATGATTAAAATAAGTTGAGACTATGTGAAACTAACCGAAAGTTCAATCGACGACTAATCCAAACTAACCAAACCTATTAAAATTGATTATAACGTATCCGAACCGATTCAAATGACTAACATAAGTTGAAACTACGTAAAGTTTAACGCAAGTTGATTGGATGACTAATCCAAAGTAACCAAATCTATTAAAATTGTTTATAACGTATCGGAACCGGTTCAAATATCTAAAATAAGTTAAGGCTAAGAGAAACTAACCGAAAGTTGATTTGGTGACTAACCCAACTAATAACATCTATTAAAATTGAGTATAACGTCTTAGAACCGGTTCAAATGATTGAAATATGTTGAGACTAAGTGAAACTAACCGAAAGTTGAAACGACGATTAACCCGAGCTAACTAACCTAAACTGGTTAGTCGTTCAATCAACTTTTGGTTAGTTTCACTTAGTTTCAACCTATTTTAGTCATTAGAACCGGTTCAGATACTCTATAATCAATTTCAGTAGATTTGGTTACTTTGGTCTAGTCGTCGATTCAACTTTCGGATAGTTTCACTTTTTTTCAACTTATTTCAAGCGGTTCCAATATGTTATAATCAATAATCAATATTAATAGATTTAGTTAGTTTGGGTTAGTCGTCGATTCAACTTTCTGTTAGTTTCACTTATTCTTAAGTTATTTTAGTCATTTAATGCGGTTCCGATACATTATAATCAATTTTAATAGATTTGGTTAGTTTAGGTTAGTCCTCGATTCAACTTTCGGTTTGTTTCACTTTGTCTTAACTATTTCAATCAGTTGAACCGATTCCGATGCGTTATAATCAATTTTAATAGATTTGGTTAGTTTGGGTTAGTTGTTGATTCACCTTTCGTTTAGTTCCACTTATTCCCAACTTATTTTAGTCATTTAATGAGGTTCCGATACGTTATAAATAATTTTAATAGATTTTTTTAGTTTAAGTTAGTCTTCCAATAAACTTTCGGTTAGTTTCACTTAGTCTTAAATTCATTTAGTCATCCGATACGTTCTAATCAATTTTGATAGATTTGGTTAGTTTGGGTTAGTAGTTCAATCAACTCTCGGTTAGCTACACTTATTCTCAACTTATTTTAGTCATTTTAAGCTTTTCAGAATACATTAAAATCAATTTTAACAGATTTGGTTAGTTTGGGTTATTCATCAACAACTTTCGGTTAGTTTCATTTAGTCTCAACTTATTTTAATTATTTGAATCTGTTCCGATGCGTTATAATTTTAATAGATTTGGTTAGTTGGGTTAGTCCTCCAATCAACTTTCGGTTAGTTTCAGTTAGTATCAACTTATGTTAGTAATTTGAACCCGTTACGATATGTTATAATCAATTTTAATAGATTTGGTTAGTTTGGGTTAGTCCTCCAATCAATTTTCGGTTAGTTTCAGTTAGTATCAACTTATTTTAGTAATTTGAACCCGTTACGATACGTTATAATCAATTTTAATAGATTTTGTTAGTTTTGGTTAATCGTCGAATCAAGTTTTGGTTAGTTTCACTTAGTCTCAGCTTATTGTAGTCATTTGAACCGGTGCCGGTGCCGATACGGTACGATCAATTTTGATAAATTTGGTTAGTTTTGGTTAGTCGTCCAATCAACGATACAAAAATGCTGTAACGCGAGACGAAAACATAAACCATGTCATAACGTGGCCTTGAAAAATCACTTTCATGAAACCAAAGAAGTGTAGTAAAAATGAGATTCCGAAGTATTATATTATTATATATTTTTAAATAAATTTTGGGTAATTCCACTATTATTGATATCTTTGAAACGGTCAAAGCTACAAAGTGGATTAAATTAGGAAGTTGCCATTATTGATGTCTTTTCAAGATCGATTTGCAGTGTTGTTAAATTCTTGTTAGATTCTGAGATAGCAACAGTGGTATCACCTAAAAATGACAAACGTATAGCAAATTTTTTTTCATTTCCTTCTATGAAAATATATTTACAACTTTGCTCAGTTTCATTTGATTTTTCACCCGGCCGGCATTCAGTAGGTCTTTCGGTACGAGTCCATACAATCTTCTGAATACATCTCTGACTAGAGAAAGCCACGCGAATCCATCGGACACTTACGCAGCGCATCGGTCATCTCCAGTTGTCACTTGATATAAAAGAATGTGGCTGAATTACATCAAAGGATTTACCGCTGAGTGAACATATATTTTAATACTGCAAAGCAGTTCGAACGATGTTGTCAAGTTAGGGAATATACGCATTTAATAACATATCTTGACTGCGTATTTTTAATGCGAAAGCGAAAAACAGTCGTTTAATATCAAAACAAGGGCAGCACATCAATTAATTATGTATTTTTCCTGTTGGCTTGAATCGTAACCACGTCAAAATCACAGGACAACCGCTTTGCCAATTAAACATCTGACAACGTTCCATTAAACATTTCGATATTACACTCGTCCGTAGGCAACCAACAATACTTTTAAAGTATATTACCCCGAAATAGGAAATTATTCGCAAGGTAAATAATTTAATTGAAGTGCACTGCGATGTACTTAAATGTTTTCTTGATAGCAATGTAGAATACGATACAATCTAGTGACTGAGTTTACGTATATAACTAGCCTGTTTCAGTTTATTCCTCTAACAGCTCGATTAAGGCAACGGTCGTTCAAAAATCATGCGAGATTAAGGGTGGAATCACTGACTTTATTTGACTTCTATCTGTTACATATTCGTGCTAAATTGTTATGTAACTATTAGTTTTTGAAAATTCAAAATGGCGGATTCAACATGGCTTATATTGGGTTAAATGTTGCAAGTCAATTTTAACGGACTTCTACATATCCAATTGGCTTCAAATTTGGTATGCGTTTGTAGTTCAAATGAAAATATAAAACTATGGTATTGCCATTGTATATTTTTATAAAGACGGTGGTGTTGCTTACACTTCCCCCCTCCCTTTAAAGGTTAGTGGTGAAGGCACTACTTAAAGTATGTCCGATTCCGTATAAAATTGGTATTAGGGGGTTTTTAGGGACAAGGAATCTATATTTTTTATCAGATTTTGACAATTTTAAATGGCGGATTCAAAATGGCTTGTTATATACTACGAATCTAAGTTTTATAAATAAAAATATAATATTTACTAAATTTGTGATTTTGTTATGCCATATACCTACTAAAAAGTAAAAAATAAATAAAAGTTAAAAAAAAATTAAAAACAAGTTTTCATTAAAATGCACTAAAAAGAAGAAAATAAAATTTGAAGTAAATCAAACCCATTATTTTGTTTCATTAAACATTTTTGTATGATATAAAAGCTTGCCGCGAGAAATTTAAACAGGAAAACCTCGCGACAAGCTTTTATATCATATAAAAATGTTTCATGTAACAAAATAATGGGGTTGACCTACTTCAAATTTTATTTTCTCCTTTTTAGTGCATTTTAATAAAAGCTTGTTTTCACATTTTTTTTTTTACTTTTATTTATTTATTTTAGCCATGGCATGCTTACCACGGAAGTTCGAAACTTATTAGTTTTTTCCAATACATGCATTGTTAAAAAATGTTCTTCTGGCAATAACTCCTGAACGCGTGAAGTTATCGATATACGGTTTGGAGGCTTCTTCCTGCAAATTTGATCTACTTTCTGTTTTTGTTGAAATAAATATATCGTTGAAATATTCGAAATTTCGGGGAAAAATGAAAAAAACTAAGAACTTTTGAAATGGGCCACCTAGAGGGAGCAACAAAAACTGATTTGTCATGGGTATATTTTGTTCCTAATAAACAATGTTTTCTCTCTCAAACGCGACCGAGTTTCCTCAAATATGCTGAGTCAAACTAAAGTTATAAGCATTTCAATCAGTCAGACTTCTCCCTTCCCCCTCGCCTTTATTTGATGCTCTACAATCAAAAGTGATGAACCAAAAAGATGCAGAATTTCACGAGGATTACAGTGGTGGTATTCTTTTATCAACTTATAATAAAACATTTTTGAGTAAAATGGACTTTTCTACCCGGCCATAGCTATTAGCGGTAGAGGTATGAACTTGAAAATTATTTCCAGTGTTTTCTTTTGGTCACTTTAGTTACATGATTTTTTTACCGCAAGTCTCTACGATTAGTGGTTTCTGATACAGTTATTTGCGCTTATTTGCCCACACTGTATCCAATATTGTATTGTATTTGGAGAGATGGTTAGTATTGTATTTAGAGAGATGGTTAGTAATAACGCACGAAATTTAAAACGTAGATTCTTATTTACCTGTTCCTATTATTTTAGGAAAGTGTTCGAACAGGATACTACTATTAGATAATTAAATAAATAAATTACGTAAACCACATTATAGAAAGAGGAAAGAGCACCTTATGGAAATATGTTTTTTAACAATATGTTGGGAAATTGTAATGCAAGAGATGCATTATTTATATGTGAGCGTCCTAATATTGGCTAACATCGTAGTAGTTCGGCAACGTTGCGTCCACTTGCCTCTAGATCACGATCACCCTTCCACCTGAAAGCCTTTCTTCTACATATTTGCTCCAAATAGCAAGACCTACATGTAATACGTCACGAGCTAAAATTTTGTTAGCACTTAGTCCTTTCTAGCTATAGCTGTTATTGCACTACTTCGTTCGTAAATTTGCGTATCTTCGATTTTCCCGATCAGTGATAATAATCTTTATTTCCTTAACAAAACCGAAGCGTATTCTGTAGATTGTAAGGGCAACGAAAATTAATTATCCTACGTGCATTAATAAAAAAACCAGTTAAAAGGATATTGCCTGACTTAATTACTTAAGAGGAGAAAAGCTAAATAGAACTTTTTATTACACATCAAAGTACTAATGAAATGTCACACGGGGGAGTCATTTGTCCTTCCAATTCTCGTTTATTTGTTTTTCTAATTATCGAAATTGGCTATATGTTTAATATTCTGATTGAAAGTAAAGATACATTTGTGGAACACATTTTTGTAGCTAACGTGCTGACACCAAAAAAATCCACACAGAAAAACAAATTATTCAATCAAGCAAATTTTACGTTGCAATAACCTTTTGTAATTAAGACAAATTGAAATACGTGATGTTTGATTAATTGATTGAAATTTAGAATAATTTAT
This sequence comes from Pissodes strobi, assembly GCA_016904865.1. Lineage (NCBI taxonomy): Eukaryota > Metazoa > Arthropoda > Insecta > Coleoptera > Curculionidae > Pissodes > Pissodes strobi. The sequence goes on along the minus strand of JAEQML010062586.1, from coordinate 15,061 downwards.
TGGAATATATGAATAGTTATTCTAAAGTGTATTTTGTAAATTTTAATAATTGTGTGTTTTAAATTATTTAATGGTATTAAATTATGAAACGTTAAAATGCATGTTATAAACTTTGCCTTTTGTATACACTCTACATTATACATGTTTGTGGATAATTTTTGCTTTTATCTTTCTTGCTATTTTTAATCATTTCTCTTTCTATTTTCTTAATGTCAATTTAAACTCTCAGCCGAAGGCCATGTTTTTAGCGATCCGATTTGCCATTGTGAGTTATTACCCCATATGTGCGATTTTTTTACTTTTAATATTATAAGAATATCTTAAGTCCTAAATCATTAATACTTCCCAATTCCTATTTTTAAAATATCTCTAATTGGAATCTGAATATTTAGAGTTGTGACTAAACATAGCAACCACAAATAAGAATTACTTTGCTAAATAAAAACCTATTATAAATTAATCCTATGGCAGCGAAAACGTCAGTATTGAAATAAACAGTTAACAAAATTAAATCAAATCACTTAACCTGGGAAGAAAAAATCTATACGGGAAATCGAAGTGAGCTCAATTCGGTAACCTGCATAAAGACGAAAATCTAATGTAACATTTAGATAAGGCGGTTTACTGCCATAAGACTTACAGCAAACCTGTAAAAGCGTAGCGTTTAAGTATATGAAATACAAAAAAAACTCAGATAATTACTATGGTAATAGAGTATAGTTGGTTTGCTACAAAATTATTTCTTGCGAAAATAATACAAATTAATTAATTCCACTTCTTTCAACGTTAATTAACGAAATATTTGGGCATTTTTTTCCCCAGTTATATCTTGAGCAGAGTAAAGCCAATACATACTAGCACGAATCAAAGGATCTGATCTTTTATCCGTAAGTTCATTATGTGGATTATTATCGAGGTCAACTAAGGAATATAACGAGCAAAGGGTCTTTAAGAGCCAGACATTAAACGGAATGGTCAGTAATCTCTAAAATCATTTTTCCCTAAGCATAGCCTGTAATAATTTATAAAGGACCCATTTTTTTCCTCTAGGACAAAGTTAATTGAAAAGCTGACCAAATTTATTTCTTTCCTTGCAAAAAATATTTAGGCAGAATAATAAGAATGATTAAAATAAAACCATTTTTCAGCAATGGCTACATTCTGTATGATCAATAGCATGTTTTATTTCAAAAATAATTCATTTATGAGAATCGAAGCTTGATGAAGGCTCATTTGTATTTTAAACTTTAAAGTACAAGTTTGTGCAAATAAACTGTATATTCGGTCAGTTGCACTGGACAACGACCAATACTTTTTGGAATGACCTATTCTATTACATGCTTCAACTACAATATGAGGGCCATTCTCCAAAGAGGGAAATTACTGATAAAAAGCAAAGATTGCGAAAGTTTTCGAAGTTTTATACCAAGCTAAGTACGTTGGATTGCAGAATATCATATATCCATTTTTAGTGTACACATTTGTTGTGAAAAGTCACACTAATTTTATTTATTAATGCTCTTTGAAAATATTAATATTATTTTGCCCTTAAAAACATTCTCTAGTATTATGAAACCTATAAATAAATCTCTTATTTATTAACGCTTATCTGGAGCTTGACATGTCATTTTGACCGTGCTCGAATTTCAGGCTGTTTCTGCTTGTTGCATTTGCTAATCTCGATAATGTGTTGATGTGTTAATAGTTCTTTATTTATTCGAAAGAAGTGCGTGGGAAGAGAAAAAGAACCAAAAATTTAAGTTAGTTAGAAGTTAGTAGAAGTCACGTAAAGTCTACGGGCTTTCGAGCCTGTAGTTGTTCTGCCTTGTTTTAATAATGCGATAATAACAAAATGACCTCCGAGCCTTTTGGTGCTCTGCTCTGATATTACGCTCTAAAGTCGCATCTCTGAAGCTCCACTTACTCTGTTGAAGTTCTCTCTGCCCTTTTTTGTATTACTATGTTTTTACTTAAATGTTATCGCGAAAGTTGGAAGAAGTTTTAGAAGTGAAAGTGTATTTTGACCACTTAAAAGCAGTTCTCTAGATGGTTGTATGTTATAGTTAGTAAGAAGTGAGAAGGGAAACGCGTAGTGATGAGACTGATTAGTGATTAATTTAAGGTTGTTGTTAATTCAGTTTTTAACACATTGGTGTGGATATTTAACACTAAGTGTGTCGGACTAATAGTAGATTTAAGTACAAACATTTGACTAGATCATACCAATACTTAAATTTTCCATTGTACATAGATATTTCGATTTTATTAATTAATATTAAAATTAATCAAATTTGGATTTCTGTGTTTAATGTGGGTTGATGTAACTTTTCCTGAACATTTAACCAGAACCAGTTACGCGGTTCTACGACATTACCCAAGTGTTATGTCCCCCTTTGTGGTGGAGTGAGAGGCAGCATCCAGTCCCTATCAACATTCATAAGTCAAACTAACTACAAGTCGCTAAGTTTCTTAAAAATATAATACATAAATAATTATTACTCAAAATTATCACAACTTACTAACTGAAATTCGAAAATCGATCAATAGTTGGAAAGTTCACGGAATTTAACTTAATAATAATCTTATTTGACTTTCTATCAGAGACTTTAGATAGTGGTTAGGAAGAGCAGTGTGTCCAGCTGAACTTCCCCAAGGCCTTTAACAATCGTTAGTCTTCAGGATTATTATCTGGTGTTTCGCTGAACTAATTTTAGAGTTATTCAGAGGATTGTTCAAGTCGATCTTCTTCTTGAGGTGCCTTATCCACTCAGTGAATGTTGGCGACAATTCTGGCATATTCTTTTCGATCTTGGGCAGCTTTTAAAAGGGAATGAGCGTCGAAGTTTGTCCATTCTCTTATGTTCTTCAGCCACGAAAATCTCTTTCTCGCGATATCTCTCTTTCCGTTGTTATTTCCTTTCATAATTATAATAGCTTTAGGAATTGGTACTTCAAATTTCTAAATATATGTCCTAAGTATGCAGTTTTCCTTTTTTTCACTATTTGTAGCAATTCTCTTCCTCTTTCCATTCTATCTATGACTTCATTGTTCGTCACGCGATCCGTCCATGGAATCTGTAGCATCCTTCTGAAAACCCACGTCTCAAAGGCTTCCAGTCGGTTCATGGCATTGGCCTTTATTGTCCATGTCTCCACTCCATACAGTAGTAATGTAACATTTCATAAAGCGGTACCGTGATTTCAAATTAAGGCTGTTGTTACTGAGAAGAGTTCTCATGTTCATGAATGCCACTCTGGCTTGCTCGATTCTCCTACGTATCTCCACGTCTGGATCTAGGTCCTTCAGTTATCCAGCATCCTAGATATCTAAATTTTCCGGCACCGCAGTGAAACTTCTGCGGGGGTGAGCGACCTGACCGGATGCGTCCCCCGGGCGGCGAATAGGGGAGCGGCCTGGCGTCCTTGGACACTGGGTCAGTGGTAACCATAATAAAGGATGAGGGGATTAAAACCCTGCGGCAGACCAGCTCAACCCAGGGCCTCATAGCTAATGAGAACGGGCCTAGCGAGCCCGGGGTACCCTAGCTGGGCCTGCGCTCTTTTTCAACTAGTCTTGGGCCAGACTCCCTCCTTTACCATTCTGTTGTCCGATCTCCCTTGATCAACTTTTGTTCTTTCTGACCCCATTGCTATTATAGCATTCGAGGGCATGGGGTCAGCTCCTTTTTTCCTTCTACACCTGGCCGTAGGTATAAAAGGCACAAAAGCGACATGTGTGACAAGAAAGAGGAGTTACCCCAGGTGAGTCTAAATCTCACCACCGATTCCGATCGGGTGAAAGCCCCCCGTGGTCGGTGCCGGCCCTGTGGATTCTGGGGAGGGCCAATCACACATTAAGCATACGATGAACGAAGATGCGGAAGCAGATGAGTTGATAGTGGATCCAGTTGAAGATCGCACAAGATAACCCTGTAAACAAGGCAATAAGAAGCTTCAAAAGCACGAGAGATGGACAGCTTCTAGTCACCATAGACAGAAAAGGACCGTGCAATCGAAGAACTACAAAAGGCAGTCAAGGAAAGTACAAATGGTTGTGCAACTAGAAAAGTTGGATTTACACAACCAACCGAAACAAGACACATTAGAGGTATGGCTGCAGATACAGAGAAAGAGAAAATTCGGTTAGTACCGTCAAAAATACAATCTACAATGATACCTACTTGTAAACTAGGTGAACTTAGACCCAATGCAAATGACACCCTTGCAGCTACTCTGGTTCTTAATAAGGAGGATGCAAATAGAATTTTGAAAGAAAATTATCAAACTATTGGACTAGTGAGGTGCCCCATAGAAAAGAGAATCAAATTAAACAGATGTTTCAATGTTGGAATTACGACCACGAAGCCAAGACCTGCGAAGGACAAGACCGAAGTAAACTTTGTTACAACTGAGGAAAAACAAATCACACCTCTAAACAATGCGAAAATCAAGAAGCATGCCCTATTTGTCATGAGCAAGGGCACAAATCTGGGACTCTGAGATACTCAATCCACAGTAAAGCACTAAACAACGCTAGGAGACGAGAAAATAAAAATATAAAAATCAACAGGAGGTGGAGGAAGAAATAGATACGTGTCCAGGTGTAGAATTGGAAAACTTTTATATATATTCATGTTACTTTTCACCAAACATTACGCTACAAAAATTCGAGGAATTTTTTGACACTTTACAGGTACTTTTAGATATAACCGGAGGGAAGAAACTAATAATTGGAGGAGATTTTAACACAAAATCTATGGCATGGGAATCAAGAATTGCGAACGGAAGAAGTCAAGACATGGAAGAATTTATAGAAACAGGAAACACCCCACTTTTCAAAATGCAAACGGGACCTCAATCATGGATATTACTTTGGCAACACCGGCGATTAGTAAAAGGATGGAGAGTAGAAGAAGAACTAGAAAACATGAGTAATCATCGAACAATAAGTTTCGAGGTATCTTTCCAACAGAATAATAAGAGACACGCTGGAAGATATACAGGCTGGAAAATAACACCTTATACGATGAAAAATCTGAAAGAGAATTGTCAACACATAGCAATCTTTGAAACGGATGCAAATAAGGCTGCTGAGAAACTGGTCCAAGAGATAAGCAAAAAATGTGACAAATACCTTACTAAAAGACAACATCCGAAGCAATTGCACTTTCCGACGTATTGGTGGACAACTGATATAGCAGAAACGAGAAAAACATGCATAGCATGTAGGAGAACTCTAACAAGGCTGAGGAGGAGAATAGATGATAGAGAAGATGATATAGAACAGATACAGCGAGAATACAAGAATGCGAAACAGGAACTTAAGAAAGCAATAATGGCAAGTAAGGAACGATGCTGGAAAAATCTTTGCACAGAGCTAAATGAAGACATATCGGGGCAAGGCATATAGGATAGTCACCAACAAACTAAATATTAAACCGATCATCACTTTAAGCTCACAAGACATAGACGAAGAAATTGCGAAACTCTTTCCTAGCCATCCTACGTTCAATTGGCCAGAAATACACATAAGAGAAGAATGTATTAGCGAATTCACTACTGAAGAAATAACAGACGCCATCAAGCAGATAAAAATCAACAAAGCACCAGGTCCGGACAATATTCCTCCTGAGGTTATAAGTTATAAGAACAATTATTGAGGGGAACATAGAGCAAATCAAGCAAATAATGAACAGGTGCTTAATACAAGGTATTTTTCCAGATAAATGGAAAAAGGCAAGATTGGTCTTAATACCGAAACCAAAAAAAAAAACACCTCAAGCCCACACAAAATATAGACCGACAAGCCTTATTGATATTATAGGAAAGTTTTTAGAGAGACTAATCAAGATAATACTGGAAAAAGAACTAACACAAAATGACGCCAGAGGAAGCAGCCAACATGGATATAGAACCGGGAAGTCAACGATTACAGTTCTGGAGAGGGTACAAGAAATAAGAGACAACGCAAGAAAAACGGAAAGCTGTTGCATAATGATAACAATAGATATCGAGAACGCGTTTAATTCAGAATCATAGTGAAAGCGTTAAAGAGAGCAGAAGTAAGTGGATACCTCATACCAGTCATATCTAAAAGATAGATTTATATGAAAAGAAGGAGGAAAAATCAGAAAAATTACGAGCGGGGTTCCGCAGGGCTCGGTACTAGGACCAATCTTATGGAATGCATTCTATGATGAAATTCTTAGAGTTGATATTGAGAAATGAGTAAAATTAGTGGCATACGCAGACGACTTGGCCGTAATAATTACAGCAAAAACAAAGGAACAAACAGAAGAAACAGCGCAGCATGCTATAAACGTAATAGTGAATACACTGAAGGAAATGGGTCTTAAAGTCTCAGTAACCAAAACAGAAATAGTTGCTTTGACGGGGGAAAGGAAAATGATGGACTCGTCTATTAGAATAGAAGACGAAAATATATGCATGGGAAGCATGATCAAATACCTGGGAATATACTTTGAAAATGGAATGGGAATGAAAACACACATCATAGAAACCTGTAAGGAGGCAAACAAAATCATGAACGACCTAACGAGAATAAGATCAAATGTAGGTGGACCTAGGGCGAGTAAAAGAAGAATAGTCATGACCGCAGTAACATCAGTGATTCTGCATGTGGCTCCCATATGGGAACGCGCGCTGAAATATAAGAAATACGAGATGATGCTTGAAAGAATAAATAGAAAAATGGCGATAAGGATAGCGTCAGCATATAGAACGGTACTCACAACTGCAGTACTTGTTATCGCAGGAATCGTTCCAATAAGGCTCAGTGTTGAAGAGAGAACAAAAATATACGCAAATGGACTAGCATACATACGAGAAACGAAAGAAGAAACGATGATGAAGTGGCAAGCAATATGGGAGGATTATGAACGATGGACCAAGGTTTTCATAAAATATGTTAGAAAATGGGGAGACGTGGACTACTTCCTTACTCAAGCCATTACTGGATACGGAGCTTTTGGGGAATATGTTCATAGAATTGGGAAGGCAGAAGACAATAATTGCTGGTACTGTGATGGAGCGGACACTACGAGAATGTTCAAAATGGGCCGATGTAAGAAGAAACACAAACGCAGCTTGCGGGTCAGTCATAACAGAAATGAATATTGGAGAACTGATGATGGAAAGTGAAAATCTGTGGACCGTGACAACCGGAATGTTGAGAACAATTATAAAAAATAAAATAGCAGACGAAATAAGAATGAGAAGAGTAACGTAGACCTCTGGTTCGTTCTGAAGTAATGCCTCTGGCGGTTTCCGGAACTTCTCCAGCGAACAACGGGGTGAGGTTTGGTGGGTAGGCGGAGACTTGCACCTTGCACACTCTCTGCACAGATAGAACATGAGTTTCCTCACGCGTCAAAAAAAAAGATATCTAAATTTGGTGAACTGCTGGATTTTCCTACCATTCACTGTGATGTTCAGGAGCACATTTGGTGTTCTGCTAATCATCATTACCCTCGTTATGTCCGTGTTAATCTTTAGGCCGAGTCGTTCTCCTTCGGAAGATATTCTGTCTATAAGGCGTTATAATGCTTCCTGGCCATTTGCTATTTTGACTGTGTCTTCAACGTAACGCATATTGTTGACCACCTGATCATTGATTTTGATGCCGTCATCTGTATCTTACAAGGCACTTTCGAAAATTGCTTCAGAGTACAGATTAAAGAGTAGGGGGGACAAGACCCAACTCTGTCTTACTCCCTTTTCTATCGGGAATTTCTGTGTAGTATCACCTCCCACCTTCACCGATGAGGTTTGATTTATGTATAGGTTCTTTATAAATCGCAAAGTTCTTATCTATCATCCTATCTTGGAGCATCTCTATTAGGTTAGTATGTTTGATACAATCGAACGCCTTCTGGTAATCTATGAAGCACATGAAAATGTCCTAGCGCTGGTCTCTGCATTTCTGGAGTAATACGCTAAGGCTGAAGAGTGCTTCACGAAGCCTTGACGGAACCCAAACTGGGTAGAGCCAATGTCTCTTTCGCATCTATTGTAGATTCTCGTATGAATTATCTTTAGGAACATTTTTAGGACTTGACTCAGTAACCTGATCATTTGGTGGTTTGGGGATCGGTACAAAAATTGACTGGAGCCAGTCCTCATATATGTTGTTGAATATTTCTACCAGTCAGTCTATATTCTCATTATTTAGCAGTTTTATTATTTCTACATATGCGTCGACTGGACTTGCTACTTTTCCTTACTTGCTTTGTTCAATTGCCTTGAGGACTTCTGATTTCAGTAATTTCAGTATCTTTGGTGAGGGTTCACCATCATAATCATAATCATCTGTGAAATATCTTATAGTATTCTCCGCATATAGTTGTTGCGTGATGAATGAGTTCCTTGGGATCAGAGATGATTCTATTGTCCTCGACTATGTTGTTCAGATTGCAAGGCTTTGTTCGACCTGTAGCTTCTTTCACTAATTTATGTGTGTTAAAATGATCATGTTTCCCTTCCAGTTCTTTCAGCTCAGTACACCTTTCCTGCAGCCATTGTTCCTTAGCTTTACGGATCTCTTTCCGAATTTCTTTGTTGATCTTCCTGTCTTCCAACTCGTCCTTGTTCTTGAAAGACCTACGCTTATCCATAAGTGTCAATATATCGTCTGTCATCCATTTCTTCTTTTTGTTGCTTGGTGAACCAATTTTGTTGTTTCTGACAGTCACAATGGCGTCCTTAAAGCTGTTCCAGGTGTCGTCCACGCTAGATGGGATTGGATAAGTCCAGACGACATAATATCCAATAAAAAGATGCCACACTGATTAACAAATTCAATGTGGTCAGAGATACACTGAAAATTTATGTAAAGACAGAGATGAAGAGGTTATTTGCACAGAAATGTTTTCCTACTAGAAGAACAATATAGAAAAGTATCAAAATGAACTTGACAAGAAGCTGTCCGAGGTTCAAGTCCTTGAAAGTATGACCATCGATGATCCGGAAAATAAAATAAAAAGTGATATCCAAACTGCCACCAAAGAAGTATGTGCAAAGACAAAACCGAAGCTAAAAAAAATAAAACCAGATACCAAAAAGCTCAAGGAACACGGACAGAAGCTCTCCTGAATACAGCGAGTTAAACAAACTAGTTCAAAAAGAGATAAGGCAAGATATACGATATCAAAAATCGGCAATGATACAAGCTGTAATAAAAAACAATAAAAACATTAAAGTCCTAAAAGCTTTAATAACAAAGGGACGATACAGAATACACCAACTAAGAAACAGGTAGGGAACGGTAAAATCAGAAAAGACGGAAATTATAAAATAATAGATTACTATAGTGACATTTACTTCTCCATCAACCCTCCTCCAGAAAACTCTCAACAAAGAGAAATTCGGACTGTAGGCTCATAAGAAATTCCCGATATAACCCTCCAAGAAATTGAACATGCTCTTTCTCAAATGAAGAACGGTCGAGCTCCGGGGGAGGACGGGTTAACGTCCGAAATGCGCCACAACATTTAATGCATTAAGAATTTTTCTTCTTCTTCTTCCAGTGCCTATCCGTTACCGAATGTTAGCAATCATTCTAGCAATGATAATTTTATTTGTTGCTGCTCTAAATAGTCCTGTAGTGGATGTTTCAAACCAGGTTCTTAAGTTCTTTAGCCAGGATATTCGTCTTCTTCCAATGCTTCTCTTGCCCTGCACTTTTCCCTGTAAGATGCATTTTAGTAATTTATATTTGGTTTCGTTTCTCATGATGTGCCCCAGATATTTTCAATTTTCTGCGTTTTACTGTGTATATTATTTCTTTTTCTTTATTTATATTTTGGAGTATTCGGGTGTTTGATATTTTGTCCACCCATGATATTTTGAGGATTCTTCTATATGTCCACAACTTGAATGCCTCCAGTTTCTTTGCTGTTGCCTCCGTTAAGGTCCAATACTCTACTCCGTATAACAAGGTGGAGAATACGTAGCATCGGAGCAGTCTGAGTTTTAGTTTTAAATTCAAATTATGTGTTTTGAATAATTTGGACATTTGCTTTTTCAATTCTTGTTTTTATTTCTTGGGAATGGTCCCAATGTTCATTTAGTACTGTGCCAAGATATGTGTATGTTGACACTCGTTCTACCGCTTTCGCATTGATGGTAAACTGTACTTCTCTAATGCTTTCTTTACTAATTACCATAACTTTTCTTTTACTGGTGTTGACTTTAAGATCATATTTCTTACTTACTTCAACTACCCTGTCCAGCGTGCAGTGTCTGCAAATATGACGGTGTCATCGGCATATCTAAAATTGTTTATTCGTTCGCCATTTAATAGTACTCCTGCTTCCGTGTATTCTAGGGTTTCTTGGAAAATTGCCTCTGAGTACATGTTGAATATGAGAGGTGACAATATACATCCCTGGCGTACTGCTCTTAAGATTTGCACTTCCTCTGTTTTGGCATGGTTAATTCTAACGGAAGCTGATTGATTCCAGTATAAGTTCTTAATTATGCGTAGGTATTTACCGTCAATTGTAGCAACTATCTCGCAACTTCCATCATTTTGTTGTGTTGAACTTTATCAAACGCCTTTTGATAATCAACGAAACAAGCATAAACCTCACAATTCATATCCCTGCAACGCTGCAAAAGCACCTGTACACTAAAAGGGCTTCCCTTGTTCCAAGTCCCTTCATAAAACCAAACTGTGTTGGCGATATCTGTTCTTCACAGAGTTTGTAAAGTCTCCGATGTATGATTTTTATAAATAATTTTAATAAGTGACTCATAAGGCTTATTGTTCTGTAGTCACTGCACTTTTTGGCCCCCCGCTTCTTTGGGAGAACCATAAACTCCGATCTCAACCATTCTTTAGGTATTTTTCTTCTGTTGTATATTTCATTGAATATGATAGTTAGTTCTTTTTTGAAATCCTCATCAAAAAGTTTGATAATCTCTGACTTCATCTCATCTAGACCAGCCGCTTTTCCATCTTTTAAGGTCAGTATTGCTGCTTCAACTTCGTCCAAAAGGATGCCCGGTCCTGTTATGTCATTTGTTATTTGTTGTTCTGTTCTTGTGTCTGAGAGCAATTCTTTCACGTAATCCTTCCATGTTGATTTTATTTGTTCGATGTCTACAATTATTTCGCCTTGTTCATTTTCCAATTTTCCTATTGATTTCTTCTTGAATTTACCTGTTATTTCCTTGATCTTCTTATATACACCAAATGTGTGTGTGTTTTGATTGTGCTATTTCAATCGCTTTGAGTTCTTGTTCTTTTGCTTCTCTGATTTTTCTCCTAATCTGGTTGTTGATGGATCTATATCTGTTAATGTCATTATTTATTTTGGTCTTCCTTCTTTCTTCCATTAATTTCAGTATCTCTTCATTCATCCAGGGTTTTCTCTTGTCTATATTTGCTACTAGTATCTCTTTCTTTATTGTTTTTGTGACTTTGACTATTTTCTCTATTTTTTCCTCGAATTCTGAGCTGTTTTTTACATCCAGTAAGGCGTTACTTATTAGGTTCATGACCTGAGTTCTTACCTCTGGTTCATTGATCTTTCTTCTATCATAAGTGGTTGTGCTTTGTTTTACTTTCAGTTTCTTCCATTGTACCCTAAATTCTGCTACCAATAAATTGAGATCAGAGTCTATGTCCGCTCCCGGATAAGTTTTGGCCAATTTACAGCTGTTTCTATATCTTTGATTAACCATTATGTAGTCGATTCGGTTTCGTATGATTGTACTATCTTTTCCATCTTTTGGGGCTTTCCAGGTATATAATCTGCGCGGAGGCATCTTGAAAAATGTGTTCATTATAACCAAATCGTTTTCTCCTGCAAAAGTACAGAGTTTTTCTCCACACGCATTTCTTTCTCCAAGCCCATAATGGGGTCCAATATGGTTTCCTGATCTTCTTCTTTTCACTTTTGCATTAAAATCACCCATCATTATAAGTAGTTCTTTTTTAGGGATTTTTCTGATGAGAGTGGTTAATTCTGTGTAAAAATTATTTATATTTGTTCTTCATGTTCACTTGTGGGTGCATACAACTGTATAATGTTGACATTTATTGGAATTGCTTTTATTTGGACTAGTATTATTCTTTCATTGACGGGCACACAGTTTGTGACATTTTGTGTAATTGACTTGTGCAGTATGACTCCTACTCCATATTCATATTTGGCGGGCGTATATAGTAGTATATTCTATGTTCATCAATATCACAGTAATTTGCATCTGGTCATCTCATTTCACTTATTCCCAAAATTGTGATTTTCAGTCGCTCCATTTCATTGATGGCGGTTTGTATTTTACCTGTTTGGGCCATGGTTCTCACATTCCAGGTACACAGTGTTGTACGTTGTTGACCGAGTTTGTTGTTGACAGAGCTTTTGTGTCTTGACATCTTTGTTCATACTTGCTCCCCCTGGTAATCCGATCGGGGTGCTTACTCCGGAATCATTATTTAATTTGAACATTGCCATGTGAATGAATACTAGGGTTGCTTTGTAAACCTTTAATGCAGTGGTTACCCATGATGCCTTCTGCATCCCAATGCCGTTGACTAATTGTTTTAGTTCATCCGTCTTGGGTTTAATTTCTCAACCCCAGGACAATGAGTTGCACGGGCCACTTGTCAGTTCTCCACCCGAAGCTGTTGACTGACAAATTACTTATACCGGTATTCACTCGGTCGAGAGAGCCTCGTTGGTTATCTGGCAGGGTGCACCACGTGCAGGTGAGGTTGTCAGTTGGGTTGGTCTCCATTCTTTGTTACCGTCACCCCTTACACCCATTAAGGATACCATTAAATAAATGCATACATGAGAGCAAAATCCTATCATAATGGTACAATGCCGAAGTTATTCCCCTGTTTAAGAAGGGAGATAATCTTGTAGTAGATAATTATCGACCAATAAGTCTCTTACCTCACCCATATAAATTATTAACTAAGATTCTAACCAACAAATTAGTAAACAAATTCGAAAGGTATCAGCCACCTGAGCAAGGAGGATTTCGTAAGGGCTTCAGTACTATAGAACCCTCACCAAACTATTGGCACTTTAATAGAGAAATGCAAAGAATACAATGTCTGTTCAAAAACCATTTGAACATGTTTTCAGATCAAGCGATTTAATTCGTAATATTAATATTTCACGCCACTGTGTATCGCATTCCAAACAATGCCCTTTAAAAACTCGCGGCCACACTCTTAGCACCATCTCTTGTCACAACATTTATTCATAATTAGTTTAACTAGAAACAGAATTGCTTCGAATCATGCAATCCACTTATTTCAAAACACAAAAAAGGGTCAGCTACAAGCAGACACGCATCCGACCAATCACAGTGGTTCCTACAGTGACTACCGGAAACAGTCAATTTAGTGTCCCTAAAATTTCGATTTACAATAATCGAAGTTTAAGTCAGCCGATTTCGACCAGGTTTGTGTTAAAATTTATAATTTTTATTTAGGCAAACGGTGATGTTAAGTTTTTGTACAACTTCCCTATATTTACAATATCTGCCCTCTACTGAAGGGATATTTCAGGAATGGGGGTAGGTTCACACGCCAAGGGAGAAAGAACACGTCCTCGCCTTCTTGAATAGACTTGTTCCCCGACTCTTTCCCAAGTAAGTCGCGATAGTCCGCGCTCCCCGTGGCCTCGGCCATGGAAGAGTTTCCCTGATTCTTTCACAAGTAAGTCGCAATAGTAAGCGTTCCCTTGTGGCATTCGGTCATGTAAGTAAACTCACTTATTCACAGTCACTCTCTCAAGAGCTGAAAAGTAAACGGCGGCGGCATTTTCTGCACTCGACCAATATTCTCTCTGCTTTATTATAATATAAAGTTTTTTTTATAAGTGCTATTTCCATTTCTCAGAGTGGAGCCTACCTATGCGATCCAGAATAACGTGTTTTATAATTAATTTTGTTGCGTGTATTAAAACCGCATTTCTACAACAGCATTCCTGTCATGCTCTTTTCTTGAATTGAAGTTTTCTCTTACACACTCATACAGTATGATATATTCCAGTGCAATTTACTCTGCAAAGTAAAATAAACTCTTGACGCAATTGCGCTACCAACAAAAGTTATATATTTATGCATATAACTGCATATTACTGCATATTTATTCATATTACTGCATATTCTCAATTCACTCCAACTTGAGTCATTCTTATTTGCAAGAATTTGAAGTACATTGTATATAGAAGCTAAGGAGAGACTTAGGTAGTAAGTGTTTTTAAGTGACTTTCCCTGTGTTTGAAGATAAACTGCTCAACGATTGAATGTTGATCGCCAATTGGTGAATATATTGTACATACAGCTTATTGCGGACATTAAGGCAATACTTTTATTATTACTTGTATATTACTGCATTTCATCTCAGTTAATCAAGCTCACACTGAGTGGTTCCGTAGAAACCTTAACAAACATTTCACTGTGTTTAGCTGCAAGTTTGTATTTATATCCATATAGTTTGTTAGGAATATAATTGTTTATGCAGTTCTATAGTCTTTATTATATATAGGGGAGTGAGGCAGGGCGACACAATTTCCCCAAAATTAATTCCACTTGCCATGGAGGATATTTTCAAGAAATTGATCTGGGACGGAAAAGGCATTAACATCAATGGCTGCTTTATAAACCATCTTTGTTTTGCAGACGACAAACTAATTATAAGTAGCAACTTAACACTTTGACTGCTGATGACACGGATCCGTGTCACCACGTACATGTTGCGATGTGCGCGCGACCCGGATCCGTGTCGCGCGTAATATAAAAATTAAGCTCTAAGTACGCCACGAGCAGCAGGTGGAGGTAAACGTACGGTTGAGAGCATATAGCTAAAGCATAGGGAATTCTTGTTTTACGTGCCGTTTTCGGGTCAGGTTTTTGTTGCTGCGGATTTTAAGACAAAATGGCGGAGAATATGGAAAGACCTTATAGGAACCTAAAATACTTGCAAAAATTCGAAGGAATTGACTTATGAAGAGCTAAAAGGGTGCCAATATTTTATCGTTTAAATTATCGGAGCATTCCAGAATGACTATTTTGCATT
>JAEQML010062585.1:0-24205 GCA_016904865.1 Pissodes strobi | reverse complement strand
TATAATGACTTGTTCCTTACACCCCCTCGCTCTTTTTCGACATCCTTTCTGCTCTTCTGTTAGAATATTGTTCTCGTCCAAGTAGCTATATATTTTTTCACATATAGCTGCGGACAAGATTTTATACATGGTTAGAAGACACGTGATTGGCCTGTATTGTGATGGATCTCTGGTGTTTGAGCTCTTAGGGAGAAGGTGAGTAATGCCATTTGTGAGAAAATGCGGTAGCGAATCTGGTTCCCGTAGACTCTTGTTAAATTGCACAGCTAAATGTTTATGTGTGGCTGAGAACCTTTTGAACCAAAAATTGTGGATGCCATCCCTTCCTGGTGCTCTCCAGTTGGCTAATTTTTGAATCACCTTTTTGATATCGTTTTCCGTGAAATTCGTCTCTCCGATTTTAAGATGCCGATATGTGTGTTCCTCGTTATTGATCCTGGGAGTATTTTCTGTGTGTTGGGCTTCATTTTCTATATGTTAGCCCAAAAGTTTTCAACCTGGTCTCTTTCAGGTATACCTGAGTTTGTAAGGGGTGTAGTGCCAGCACTTAGATTCCAGTAGAAGTTTCTTTCGCTCCTTGAGAATTGCTTGTTTTGTTGTTTTCTCTGATAATTCTCCCTGTACCTGCGAAGTCTCTTGGAGTATGCAGCAAGCTTCTGTTTCTGCGTATCTAGATGGTCTGTGAGGATGCTCGTCAGCTTTTGCTCAGATGCACCTCTAATCTTTCTTCTGAGCTCAACCGGTACCCTTCTATACAGTTTATTTGTACGTTTTCCATTAACGATTTGCTGAATCCTGCCTATTTCTTTCCGAAGGTCATCTATTCGTTCACAGAATCGTCGCTCCCACGGAGGAGGTTTATTTGAAGCTTTACAAGTGCTATGTGTGTTATTATTATTATTATTATTATTATTATTATTATTATTCTTTTGTACTTAGCTTAGAGCTGGTATGATTTACCTATCCCGCATACTAAGTATCAAGAGGCTTTATTATTATTATTATTATTATTATTATTATTATTATTATTATTATTATTATTATTATTAATGCCTAACCTAGAGTTCAATAAGAATCAAAATTACCAAAATATGTCATGTCTGATACCAAATTGAAAGAGAAAAATGAGGCTTTAAAACGTTATAGATGAACTTCTTTTAATTTCTTTGATATGTAAAAAACTGCATTTTTCAGTTCTGTAAAATAAAAAGCTATATTTGTAATAGAATCTAAATTTACATATATATTTTGCAATACAATATATTATTACACAGTACAGTACCGTCTGCGTTAGCAGATGTTTTACCTGTAAGTAAATGAGTCAAAGTATTTTTTTTAAGACTTTGTTAAAAATTGCTTAAAAACTAAATACATTTCTTTTCCTCAGTTTTCTCTACTAATATGCATTGCTTTTTCCGAGCAGCTTGAGTACAGCCAAAACGAACAATCATTCTATGTATTTTTAACTCTCAGCACTGACTCTTTGCAGTTTGCACTCGGAAAAAAAAATGGAGAAAGACTATGCCGCTGTCACGCGATAGATTGCACGTCGAAGGCGAGGCCTAGCAATCAGTTTAGTTAGATACTTTTAATAGGATCGTCTCCTCGCCCCACTGATGCTACGCAACGGCGGAAGACGCCGCAGACCGCAACGAAACGACGCTATGAAGTAAAGTACGCTGTCAACATTCTTACTGACCTTAACTGGTTCTGGTTTAAACACCGGCTTCGGTTTAGCTAAG
Organism: Pissodes strobi; assembly: GCA_016904865.1. Lineage (NCBI taxonomy): Eukaryota > Metazoa > Arthropoda > Insecta > Coleoptera > Curculionidae > Pissodes > Pissodes strobi. The sequence continues at coordinate 22,463 of JAEQML010062585.1, read as the reverse complement.
TTATCAACGATTTTCTGATCTATGACGTGTTTCTTTTTCATACCCTTTTGTTTCTGACGAAGTTGCCTATAAAGGGTAATAATATTATTGTCAGTTCAAACACGATAGATTAATTATATTACTCTAGTAAAATATTTTTACCTTAGCCTTCGATCTCTTTCCTTTTTCTTGTAGTAGTTATAAATAGATCCCCAAGCCTTGTTAATGTTCTTATTAAATGTTTTCTTTATCCCTTTCGTAGCACTGCTATACAGACGTTTGTTCACGTACAGGTTCCTGTAGGTATGAAATATATTATTATTATTATTAAATACATGTTTCTCGAATTTGTTGAAACTAACGCAAATCAACTGTCGTTCGTTTTGTTATAAGCTATATGCAAATAATAATAATGAGCTTAACATGTTGGCTATATTACTAGACAAAATGTGTCCAGTTGTAAATTTGATTTATCACTAGTATTACGCTAAAATATTTGTGAGATTCTGGATGTCTTGTTATATTTGCCACACTAACTAGAGAGACCCAACAACAAGCATTTAAAATAATATAGCATTGAGACTATAGGCCCTTTAAAACTATGCACCCATTTTACTGGCAGGACATGTATACCAAAGAAAGAGTGAGAAATTTTGCATTTAAATTACGACTTGGACAGTGACAACTGCATAAATGCTACAGTTTTCAATCAACAAATTTTTTTTGCTCTACTTTGGTCAAGCGCAACATGCAATCAAAGGACGAACTCGGCAAAGTGAAGTATTGGAAGGGATCTAATTTATATATCGACAACGATTGACCGCGAAAATTTTCAATAACATCACATAAAGTGTGGGTGTCAATTTAAATACAGATCTAAATAACCACGAGGTTATCATAAAATGTATTTTTTTTGTTGGAAGATTTGGGTTTTTTATTTATTTTTTAATCGGTGTTGAAGCTATATGGGAATTCACCTTTAACGCATCAAATTAAATGCTCCATTACCGGAGAAATGTTTTTGGTCTCCCTAAAACGATCAATGCCTAAACCATTTCCCAAATTTGCCAACGATGTTGATAAAAATTTGAAACTGCCTATAAAACGGAACTTAATACTAAATACTTCCTCTTCATATCCACGTTTTTGTCGACATAATCGTGAACATAAATGCTCTTGGTGAATACCGTATATTTTTCTTTGCCTTGAGCTATAACATCAATTTTATTCCTATATCTGAACATTCGAATTCCTATATTATGAACATATGGGAATCGTACTCGCTCAAATTATGGAATATGACGAGAATAAAGTTTGCTAATTTGAAATTAGGGTTAGAAATTACCTGAGCTACACCTCAAATTTCCCTGTTAGGTGGCAACTAAAATTATTTTATGAGGTTTGAAAATTGAAAACAGATTACACTTTTGCATCTTAGTTTTTCGTAATCATATGACATCAACTTGTGGTTTAACCGGATCATTTTCTGGTTAAACTGGAAGTTGTTAATGTCATTGGATAGATTGTGAAAATGGGAGGATCATAGCCTACCAAACCCAAACTTTAATATCACAACAATAATTGATTTTAGACTCAAACTGTGAAAATTTTAGAATAGAGGTTTTTAATGTCTTATTCATCCTGTATATTCAAAAATGTTTTTTTCTGACGGTTTTCTTCCTTAAATCCGTGTACATTTTGTATTTTTTTACAACTTTTCTAAAAACTCCAGAAAACAACAATCCTTTATAGAACAATTATTGAAGTAGTTTAAATTTAAATTATTATATCTTGTAAGCGAGTTAAACCCTAGAGCTGAACCGTAGTGAACTGTCTTGAGCTGCCCTGTATCGGTACTAACCATAAGTAGCTTTGATCTCAACTATTCTAGCTATTATAGGTCAATATAAAGCAAATTTATTACTAAAAAAACAACCCTGGAAGCCGAGTAAAATTTCAAGAAACTCCCAAGATAAATAATATTTTCCTCTTTCCCCTGTTATGCATGTGTTTTCCTTGGATCTAAAGAGATTTTCGAATTAATGGCAACCCTGTCAGTATTATTTTTCACAGTGGAATCTCAAGCAATTTTCTATAATTTCACCAGATCTTGCACTTTCAAAACGTTTTGTTCGAATATCTGTTCATTATCATTTGTTTGCTCACCATAAGGCATTTTGTAAACCTACATATCACTAAGATAATATTTTCCTTCTTCGCTTGTTATCTATGTGGTTTCCTTAGATCTAGGGAGATTTACGAATCAATGGAAATCCTGTCAGTATTTTTCCCGGAAAATATCAAAAAATTTTCTATAATTTTACCAGATCTTACACTTTCAAAATAATCTGTTCATAATTATTTGTTTGTTCACCGCAAGACATGGTGCTTCGGTCTCACCGAGACGAGACGAGACTATTGAGGTCTCGGTGTCGGTCTCACAAAGTCTCTAGTCTTCGAGTCTCGTCTCGGTCTCGCGGAGATTAGACATTTTGTGGTCTCGGTCTCGCCGAGAGTCTCGTGCACTTCAAAAAAAATATCTTTTTTTTTGAAAACCTTTCAAGAATCGGTATTATAAATTCGACCTATTTTTGGACATGACCACGCTAATGAAAATAATTAGATTTTTTGGTTTTTTTTTCAGATAAATAATTTTAATAACCTGCTTCTTCTTTTCAAACTACTGGAGCAAGCTGATCCAACATTGAAGTGAGTGTTACGAAATTACGATTTTTGAGAAGCAATAAGTTTTGGAGTGTCCTAACTTGCAATTAAAAAAATCATTGACATTTGCTCTAAGAAGCTAATTTGTCTTTACTAAACTGATGCTGACATTTCTTTTTCAGACATACCGTGACCTGAAGGATATTCCGGATGTACACTCGTAGATACTGTATTCCTCAAATTTCGAAATACTATTATTTCGTACTTCTAGATTTATAGTGATGTATTTTTATGTTAAAAACATATATTTTTCTAATAAATTATGAAAACAACCCTAGCTTCTTTTCATTAATGTCTCGAACTCCTAATAAGAATAAAAAGGAAAACCTTAAATAAGGACAAAACTCTTAATTTTAAAATTCTTGACAAAATGGCGAAGGAAAATTATATTGTAAATAATATTGTGTTTAAAATTCACCAAGGGAAATTCTGAGGTAGTTAAGATACCGTATGATGGGAGTATTCAAGAAATAATGAATAATAACATGTTTTGCTTCTACTTCTCGAACTACTGGAGCAAATTGATCGGAAATTGAAGTGAGAACCACGAAATTACGATTTTTGAGAAGCTATAAGTTTCGTATAACAAACGATTGGGAAACAAACTAGACTTCTATCAACCTGTAGAGCAAGCGGGGTTTAGATCAGGCTACGGAACGAACGATCACTTACTTGCGCTTAAAGTACTAATAGAAAAAAGGATAGAATATAATAGACCCCTAGTGCTTGTTTTTGTGGATTTCCAAAAAGCATTCGATATGATTGAAATGAATGCGTTAATGGCTTAGTCAGTGCCGTATCGACTATAGATATACTCGTCTGGTCCACAGTATCTATAGGGATTCGCAGGCTAGTATTAGACTCCATAAACACAGCTACAAATTTCCCATAGAAAGAGGAGTTAGACAAGGCGATACAATGTTCCCAAAGTTATTCACCGCCACTTTAGAATATGCCTTTAAAACACTAGACTGGGAGAACATTGGCATTAAAATCGATGCGAAAAGGCTGAGTAACCTGCGATTTGCCGACCATATTGTGTTAGTCACAGACAATTTTAGGAACGCTACATTAATGATTTAATAACTAAGACAGGCCATGGAGAAGGTTGGACTAAAAATAAACCAACAAAAAACGAACCTGGTGCTTGGAAGTTCTATCACACTGGATAACCATGTTGTAGAGGAGGTTAGCGAGTATAAATATTTGGGCCACGAAATAAAAATTAGTAGAGATAACCAGACGCATGAACTTGCTTGAAGAATAGGATTGGGCTGGGCAGCGTATGGTAGGTGGAAGGATGTTTTTAATAGCGGCCTACCAATAAGCCTAAGAAGTAAGGTCTACAATCACATATGGAGCAGAAACACTTACCCTAACTAAAAATATTGTATCCAAACTCAGAGTCGCTCAAAGAAAAATGGAAAGAGCAATGCTAGGTATCAGGCTGCAGGATCGTGTAAGAAATACAGAAATTCGCCGGAGAACAAAAGTCGAGGACATAATCGGCCGAATTACCACACTTAAGTGGAAATGGGCAGGATATGTTGCGAGATTCAGAGATGATAGATGGACCATCAGACTTGTGAATTGGAGTCCCCGTGCTGATAAAAGAAGCAGAGGAAGGCTTCCAACGCGCTGGAGCGACAACATCAAAAGGATAGCGGGACACTGGACCCGGGCTGCTCAAAACCGAGCCTATATTCAGCAGTGGACTCAACAGGCTGGATGATGAAATGATGATGATGATGATAAGTTTTGGAGCGTCCTAACTTGCAATTAAAAAAATCATTGACATTTGCTCTAAAATGCTAATTTGTCTTTATTAAACGGATGCTGACATTTTTTTTCAGACATACCGTGACCTGAAGGATATTCCCGATGTACACACGTAGATACCTGTATCCTAAAATTTCGAAATAATATAATTTCGTACTTCTAGATTTATAGTGATGTATTTTTTTGTTAAAAACACGTTAATATTTTAATATATTAAATGAGGACAAAAATCTTAATTTTAAAACTCTTGACAAAATAGCGAAGGAAAATAATCTTATAAAGGATTGTGTTCAAAATTCGCCAGGGAAAAATTCTGAGGTAGTTAAGATACCGTATGATGGGAGGATTCAAGAAATAATGAATAATAACCTGCTCGAACTACTGGAGCAAACTGATCGAAAATTGAAGTGAGTATCACAAAATTACGATTTTTGAGTAACTATAAGTTTTGGATATTTGCTCTAAGAGGCTAATTTGTCTTTATTAAACTGATGCTGACATTTTTTTCATATATGCTGTGACCTGAAGAATATTCCTGATTTACACTCGTAGATACCTGTATTCCTTAAATTTCGAAATAATATTATTTTGTGGTTCTAGATTCTTATATATTTTTTATTTTTGTACGTTACCTATAATTTAGACCTGTTTTGAAAATATATTTTTTTTGTGTTACTCATAAATGTAGGTAGGCAACTAGTAATTTGTACTTTAGATACGCATATACTTTCCGAGATTACGTTACCTATAACTAAAAATAAACATTATTTTCGTACTATCCTACTTATAAATTATTTTTATTTCAATACTCGAGACACGAGATCATCGAGACTGGCGTGACGAGACTCTCGGTCTCGCACCTTTAAGTCTTGGTCTCGAGTTATAATTCCTAGTCTCGTCTCGGTATCGGTCTCGAATTTCGAGACGAGACGAGACCGAGACTAGTCTCGTCGAGACCGAAGCACTAGTAAGACATGTTTGTAAACTTACACTTATCGTTAAGGTAATATTTTTCTCTTTGCCCTGTTATGTATGTATCTTCATTAGATCTAGAGAGATTTATGAATCAATGGCAACCCTGTCAGTATATTATTTTTCCCAGTAAAATCTCATGAAATTTTCTATAATTTCACCAGATCTCAAACTTTTAAGATGCTCTAAAGAAAATAAAAAAATTATTCGTTTTAAGGTCTTGTCCTGTTCTAAGGCTGCGGACGAAGCAACCGGAGTAGGAGGATTTGGGCCGGGAACAAAATTCCTTGAAGAAACTCGTACATATTCCAGGAGGAAATTAACGCCATAGGAAGAAGTGCGAAGTTCAACCTCGACAGAGACTATAAGAAGAAAAAGATTGTCATCTTCTCAGACAGTTAAGCAGTCATCAAAGCACTGAGCCCACCAACGTTCAGAATGGTATGGACATGCCTGGATAGGCTAAAGGAACTAGGCAAACATAACAAACTATCCTTTCAATGGATGCCAGGACACGCTGGAATAGAAGGCAACGAAAAAGCAGATCAATTGACAAAAGTAGGAACACAAGCTCCGCTTTTAGGACTGGAACCATTCTGTGGCATAAGGATGCACACCTTCTTCTTCTTCTTCTTCAAGTGCTTATTCGTTTCGACTATTGGCGACCATCCTGGCTATGATGACCTTGTTGACTGCTGCTTTAAACAGTTCTGTGGTTGTTTTTGCATACCATGTCCCTATGTTCTTGAGCCATGATATCCTTCTTCTTCCGGGCCGCATTTAAGCACAATGCACCGCGCCTCGGTCAATGGAATAATTTTCGCTGCTTTGATTGGTCTAGACCGAGCGCAGGCACGTTTTGCCACACTTGACTGAATCGCGGTGCAATATGCCATGTCCTCTTTAACGTGGGATCGAATCGGCAGAATTACCCATGTGTTCGTGGTACACTGAATCGCTTCCAACCGTGTGATAGGTCAGTGGTTAGATAGTGTGTTTATGATGCAAAGGTTGCTGATTTGATTCCCGCCAGTGCCAAGCAATGTTTCAAATTCTTTTTTAGGTTATGTTTGTAAAAAGTTTTTTTTTCTTGATTTTGTGTATGTCTTGGGTTAGTTTTGGTTAGCACTTGGTTAGTTCCCGTTTGTTGAACCCCCGTAGCGAGCGAAGCGAGCGGAGGGCCATGTGAGATAACCTAATTATTGCCGACATTCGGCCATCCTGGCAAAGGATACGATAAACCTATTGACATAATTGAGCAATATGAAATAAAACCCTAAACAAAAGCACAGCATGTACATTCCATGTACTAGCGCGTGGCAAAATGACACAATGTGCACCTCGTTTTAGTCGTGCCATGGCATATTGCACCGCCTTTCAGTCAAGTGTGGCAAAACATACCTGCGCTGGGTCTAGACCAATCAAAGCAGCGAAAATGATTTTATTGACCGAGGCGCGGTGCATTGTGCTTAAATGCTTCCGGGCCCTCTTCTTCCAAACACTTTTCCTTGGAGGATGGATTAAGAGTTTGTATTTGGAGTCAATTCTCATTATATGCCCGAGATATTCCAGTTTCCTTCTCTTAATCGTGTTCATCACCTTTTTTCCTTCCTCATTCTCTCCAGTACTCTTTTATTGATCACTCTATCGACCCATGATATTCTAAGGATCCTTCTGTAGAGCCACATCTCGAAGGCATCGAGTTTCTTTTGTGTTGCTTCGGTCAATGTCCATGGCGTATAGCATGGAGAACACAAAGCAGCGTGGGATTTTTACTTTGATCCCTAATTTGAGGTTGTGGCTTTTGAAGAGCTTAGACATTTTGATGCACACCTACAAGGAAAAATTCAGGAACGAAGAGCGAAGCAAATGGATCAGTCTATGGAAACGCCTTCCATGATTAAGGCAATCGAAGATGATTCTATGGCTCCCTCACCCAGGGAGATCAAAACACCTTATAACACTCAGGAAGAACAATCTCCGCTTCCGCACCGGCTTTCTTACAGGCCACTGCCAGTAGAGAAGGCACCTGGAGAGAATAAAAATTGGAAACGAGGACAGCTGTCGGTTCTGTGAGGATGGGGAGGAAACCCTAGAACACCTTCTCACGGAGGGTAAGGCGGTCGCGAGGAGGTGAATGATCTACTTCGGGTGCTGCATCGTCCAACAGACCACAAAACCATCCAGACTACTTGTTTTTATCAAATCACTGGCGAGGGATGAGGTCCTTTGATTGAGAATCATATCAACGGGACCAGCAACCAGCAAGAAAGGGGGGCACAATAGATCTATGCAGATCGCAGTGTACTAGTACCCCCAAGATCATTAATTCATTCAAGACTGCGATCATCTACCATTGTAAAGTACTTTTGGAAATACCCGCCGACCACTATATAAGGTTGTTAACTCATTCACTTGTTTCGATAATTATTACAAAAAACAATGACAATATTTTATTATAAATTTCCCTACCAAACTACTAAAAAATATATATCCTGGATAATTTCCTAAATTTTCGCTCTGTGCTTTCCAATAAATCAAATTTGCTTTCATAGATCTAGAGAAATTTTCCTATTTGTAAAAGCAACCATGAATTGTCCTGTATAGGATAAGCAGTCAGACACCTGAACAACAACTTCAAGCAAAATATCCAGAGTGTCCAGATTTTTGCTGTCCATTAGTAGGAAATAAGAAATAACTTATTATTTAATGCGGTTTTTCTCATTCATGAGAAGCTAATCTAATCGTATCGTTGGAAATTAGTTTTTAATACACATTCATTTTTGAAGTCCTTCAAACATTTCCATTTGTCCCCCTCATTTTCCCATCTAGGGAAATTTTCTTACCAATCGCAACACTGGATGAAACGATACAAATTTTGCTGTGCAAATCCGCACTTGGTGAAATTTAGTTGATTTTGAACAATTGAAGAATTAAGTACTCTCCAGTTATTGCTGGAGTTCTTATTAAGCTTTGCTAACCAAAATTAACCCAAACATACCATACATATAATAGATAGAATAATAGGGGATCAATTTGGATAAAAACCTAGGCATGGATTGCATACTTAAAACATAGCTAATAGAGTGGTCAGCTGATGAATCTTCTGCTTAGAAATGTCCAGAAAAGGAGGACCAAAGACCAGGAAAAGAAGAATAATAGCCTGCACTGTGATATCAGCCATACTATTCATCTCGCCAATAGTATAAACACTATCGCGACGTTTAGAGCACTTATAGAATGTCCATTAAAAATATTGTACACTGGACCACAAGAAAATACTGGTAGTTAGAGTACCACGCAACGCAGGCAATAATAGCACATATGACTTTTGGAACAAACCAGTGAGAAATAGTGGAAATTGTTTATGGAAATGTTGAGAAATATACCCAATGAAGAATAAAAAAAGAAATAGAATTCAGAGTACATAATTTAATGGACAAGGCTGCATCACTGACATAAGGCGATGCGGCAGTTCCGGGGATGGTACTTAGTAGGAGAAAGGTTTTATTAGTCCCACACTGTGTCAGAGCGCGAGAATATCAATGCCCCGAGGTGTGGAATAACGCATTTCCCAATCCCTGTTGTTTGGTGAGCATGACTTAGAACCTACATAAAACAATAATTACTGGGGAGTAATTTTTTTTCAACCTAAAATCAATTAAATTTTTCCCAGCCAAATTTGGTAACAATCCCTCATATATAATAAAAAAAAATACATCAAATTTTTAGTAAGGGCCCTTATGAAACATTTACCCAATTTTTGTTGATATATATACTTACATCAATTTGGGTTTCGACATATGATCAGCATAAAACTTGACTTCATCACATAACTTGGGAGGAGGTTTAACGGGCCCTATAAACCCGACAGGCTTCGGCACAAACTTCTTGGTTCGCACTCTAGGCTTTGACAGCTGGTCCAGTCTCCAATTGTACTTGTATTTCATCATCGTCGCCAGTATCTTGGGTGGAATGGTCGGACCTATGACGGGTTGGGGCGGCACGATGGTCGGTACCACCGATATATCGATGTGGACGCATTCTGTTTCGATGGGTGGGCACTGCATTTCGTGAGTGAGTTGAAATGTGAAATATGAGCACGAATAATTTTGATGTTGGGACGGCCGAAATGTTGCTTGACAGTTGTGACAGTGATTTTTGTGTTGGCCTTAGCACCGACCATTGTTCAGCTAGTGGCTGATTGAATTGCTTGATCATTAATTTGCTTCGATTATTAAGATAAACTGGAAGTGGTTCAGCTTCATTTGGAGCATCCAGTTCATCTTGTTAGATAATTTTGATAAATGATAAAGCATGGCCGTGGCTGGTAGAATGAAATGCATATTATTTCGTATGAAGATCATCATTAGATCATTTTGACGTAAAAGTGTCAAAACGGTATATTCACGCTCGCATAATATCTCGCATGTTCCACTTCTGAACTTTAAAATCACAACCCATTAATAAAGGTTTTTTTGAAGACGCCGCGTCATTACTTACCATTATCGTGTTAAAAGTTTTGTCTTTTTTTCTTTGGACATCTGTCGCCGTTTGTAATTCGGAAAGTGGCGCCTCTGACTGGGGCAAATATTCTCGATATTCTCGTTCTGGTTGAATGTTGTACGAGCTGGAATATCTGGGGAATTAAATGTGGAGAAATGCCAACCTAATGCGCCAGAAGATTTGCATAGTAACTGATGGGAACAAGTAACTGACCAATGGAAATAAATTTAATTAAAATATTCTTTTGAAAAAAAAAAACAGAAATGTTACGACTCTTTATTATATATTTAAACATATGTTTAGTACAATAGGAGTATTTACAAGAAAAAGCTGAAGAACTATTTGTTTGGACCAAAGCATTTGATCCATTCTGATGGAATTGCAAATACCATTAACATCTAACCATATAGTGTACTAGTAAAAATCAATTATCATCCTGTTAATCCTCAAACCTAACCGAAGAGGTGCTGCTGACAGAATTCTTGAGGAATACCTTTTTTTTTGAGGGGATTAGGAATCTGCTCATTATCAGACTTCCGCAATGGGCTCAAGGCGATCTTATGTTCGCGGTGTGTGTCGGGTTAGTGTTCCAGTCCAGGAAGCACCGACCGACTAAACCCTTCCCCCTTTTTGCGGCTCTCCGCACTGGGACCACTTGCGCATTACTTCAGTGCGGTGCTGGTTGTTGTTCGTCTAGTGCTAACAAATATAACATCACATTGCTTATGGACTGCATACACATTTACTAGTCAGTCAGTCACCAACATCTCTCTCCTCTTTCTCCTTGGACTCTATTATTGCTCTAACCGCCCTGTAGGCTGCATTCCACTCTTTTTCTCCCTGTAGCAGACAGCTGGAAAGGCCGTTTATATCAAAGACCCCTCCGGTCTCGCGCCCGAATCTGTCTCGAGGATCTTCCCATCTCGGACACTTGAATAGTGTATGTTCTGCGTTATCCTCATCTCCGCAATAAGGGCAGTCGCTTGTCTCCGACCTCCTTTCAAATAGGTACTTCCTATTGCAACCATACCCAGACAAGGCCTGCGTTATATAGTGGGTATGAGTCTATGTGTCCAACGGTCCGTTATGTGTCCCATATTACTTGCCATTCACGCAAGAGGTTGGCCCTTGCCGCAGCTCCATCCATGCCGTTGTGCCTGTCTCTTCGCTCGTGAATTAGCAACTTGATTGGAAGAATCCCAGCAACAACCCCCACTCCATACGTAGAGATTGTTCGGTACGCGCTGCAAACTCGAATGGACATAGTTCGCTGGACCCTTTCAAGCTTGGCCATAAGCGACTTATTCCTGGTGACTGTGTGCCACGAAGGCGCTCCATACAACAGTTGAGACTGTACCACTAGTGCCAGGATTAGTCTTTTTGACGCTCTCGGACCCCCGATGTTTGGTAAGAGGTTAGCCAGGGCAGCGACGGTTTTTTCCGCTTTCGATATAGTGCGGCAGACATGCTCCGAAAAGGTCAGTTTAGTGTCCAGGTATATTCCCAGGTACTTCACCTCCGTCTTCGGTATCACAATTACTCCCTGAACCTCAAAGGACACCGGTCTGATTTTCCTCTTGTGAGTGAGTAGCACTGCCTCCGCCAGATGAAGCCATCTACACTCCATCCAGTTTAATATTCTCTGGAGTCCCGTGTTGCTTCTAGACATCAACAATTACTCAGTCTTCGCAGTGACCACCATCGCCACATCGTCAGCAAAGCCCACCAGAGTGACATCCTCAGGCATCTCCATTCGCAATAGCACATCATATAGGATATTCCACAAGATGGGGCCCATAACTGAACCCTGGGGCACCCCACTGCTGGTATCCAGGGTTTTTGCACCCTCACCATTTTCCAAGGGAATATGCCTATTGGACAGGTAGGATGCAATGATACCGATAAGGCTTTCATCTATTGGTCTTCGTCGCAGCTCGTCCAGTATTATCTGCCACGATGCACTATTGAATGCATTCCTGACATCCAGCGTGACAACGGCACAAAGTCTTCGATGGGCTGGGGAAAAGTCTTCCGCCTGACTAGCAATCCGTAGGACGAGGTTGATTGCATCAACTGTTTGCCCCTTTTTCCTGAATCCAAACTGCCTTTCAGATAAACCACCGGTACGCTCCAGTTCGCTATTTAATCTTCCTACCAACAATTGCTCGTACAGTTTACCCTCGACATCCAAGAGACATATCGGTCTGTAAGAGGAAGGGTTTTGACAAGGTTTATCGCCCTTCTTGAGGAAAAGAAGCCTAGCCACCTTCCAGTTCTCCGGGAAGTGTGCTCGGGATGCCAGCTCGTTATACGCTGCTAGAACTAAGTTTGGTTGCTTCTCGGTTACTATCTTCAGTATTTCTGGAGGTATGCCTGTTGGTCCTGGGGCCTTATTAATCTTGAGCCTACTGCAAGCTATCCTTAATTCGTCTATAGTAAAATTTAAAAACCTACACCTAATATCACATTCAAATATCACATATGGGTGTTTGGGGAATAAGTGGCTTGCCACCTCTTCCATCGTATCTAGAGAGAGGTTGATTCTCGGCAGGTACCCCAGTATCCCTTTCATAACTCTTTTATATCCTTCACCCCATATATCATTGTCAATGTTATCGGAAAGCACCTTCCAGCAGTCTTTCTTGGCCCTCTTGATCTGTTGCTTCAGTTTCGTTTTAGAGTCTTTATAAAGCTCCCACAGAGCCTGTCTCACCTCTGTCGATTCTCGTCTTGTAGCTCTGGTGTATTTTCTTCTTGACCTGAGACATGCACTGCGTAAGTTAGCAATATCCTCGTTCCACCAGTATACCGGTTTTCTCCTGGCATCGACTTGTCGGCTTGGCATGACCCTATTACAAATGTCTCTCAGTTGGTCGGAGAAGCTTTTCGCGTTCTGCGGGATTTGACGGTCATCCATTTCATTCAGAAGCTGATCGAGTTTATTCCGATCAAGCTTTTTTATTTGCCAGCCACTGGCTTTGGGGGCTCCAGCAAAGGTTGTGTTGTTGGCTATGATGTTGAAGAATACCTATCTAAAGTACTAAAGTTGAATCTACAATAGATCTGTTAAATAAACTGAATAGTTAATCATTCAATTAAAAAGTAGATTATTCTGGAAGAAACCATGTTCCTGTTGACAAAGCTTAAGGTTAAATAATAGAAACAAATCCGAAACAAATACACAAGGAAGCATAAATAAAGTTACATAAATAAAACAAACAAACACCCAATCAGATCAGCTCACACATCTCTCAAAAGTGAAAAAGATCAAAAAGAGAAAACCAAAACAAAATTTTTTATTAAAATACTCCTCCACCGTTTAATCTGCCTTGTCCACAGGTATTGTCCCTATTTCTTTTTTAAAGTCTCTGAACTGTTAAACTCCTTAATATACCCAGGTAAATGATTCCATAAGTTCTTAGCATTATAGAAGAAAGACATTTTATTTCGGTTGCTAAGGGTATAGGTAGAGGAATATTTTTAGACTGCCTTATTAGGACAAACATTTTCATGTGGTTACATCATTTATTTGATTTGTTAATAAGTTTAGTGGACTTTCAGTTGCAGCATTTATTCATATTAATTAGTTATACATACGATTAATAATACATACTATGTATTAGCTTTTATAACACTGTTGTGGTCGTAAGTGGCTCCTCTAATCATCCTTTTTCATATGTTGTCCTCCAGCACCTTGTGACTGTCTTTACTTTAGTGGATAACCCTTTTACCTCGCTTAGGTTTATCAAACAACTAAAATAAGATATTGTGTTATTAGTTTAACTTTGCCTAGTTATATTACAATAATTATGTTTACTTGCAGGTGTGTATTTAAGATCTGTGTTAATGGCCTACCTTTGATCCTCGTTAGATCGGTCAAATTCATAAACCGCTTTCGGTTTAGATATTTCACTTCTAGTCTCAGGCGAATATGAGTTTAACTTGTTGGGGTCACTGATTTGCTTTGAGTTACTGCTGCTGCTGCTGCTTTGTCATTTACCTGTTAATTCGAGAATAATTGTTAGTTATTACATTTTTCTTTCTCTTCAATAGTAAAAACTGGCACATGTTGCTTATTTTGATCTAAGACTGGTTGATCTTTGCATAGATTGCTCATTGTTGTTTCTGGGGATTTAAGGCGTATCCCTCACATATTTCTCCGTGGTTTTCCCTTCTTTTTCCTGCATTTTCTGCCAAACGTCAATGATTGCTTTCCTTTCTTATGTTTTAGTAGATTTTGAGGATATTTTATAGTTCCACTGTCATACCGACAGTTGTGGACTTTGAAATTTGAGATTTCTACTTTTCAAGTGGCATGATGTAAGTTTTGTAATATTCCATTGGTAGCCTTGAATATTAGTACTGTGCTATTTTTCCATAATTGTTGCTATCGATTCGGATTTGTAAGGATGATTTCGTTTAGGAATATTTCCCATTATTTATTGAAAAATTTAATTTTATTTCATTAGTTGTTGCTTTCGCAGTAGTTCTATAATGATTAGTTCTCGTTTATTATCTTAGAAATAGTCCTCGTATCGATTATTTCTTCATTTCGATAGGCGGTCTTGGCACTACGATTTTTTCTCCTTCACTGCCGTTTTCTCCCTCTAAATTCCTTGGAAGTTGCAACCGATGATCTAGTTCGTCTAGAAATACCTACTGGGAAGTGAGAAAGTGTTTTGCTGAAGTGCAAGGTGACTCAACCTTTTAGTATTTTCTGTTATAATAGAAGCCAATAGATTGACCCGTAAGTTAAGATTGTGCATTCTTGTTTAATAAAACGTGCCTAACAACCCGCGCATAACACCAGCGGAGCTTTTCCAGTTTAGCTGGTAGAACTGGTGGTGCTCACGAACTCCACACCTAGAGCCGGATATTGCACACATTACTCTCCGGTGTTAGGTTTGCTCTAACTAAAATCATTTTCTTTTAAAAATTAATAAGAAAATCGTGTTGCAGTCTGAGCTGGATAACATCTCGAAAAGCTGCCATGGTATGACATTAACTCATTACGTCTGCTTGCAATAAACGTCGTCAGACAAAGACAAAGAGATAGTCCAAGTATTCTTACAATTTTAGTCTGAATATACGTAAAAAGCAACAGCAGATATGTACGCAATCTTGACCATTATAACAATTGACGAAGTCAGACAAAGAAATAAAGAACAAGTAGTAAATTATTGCCCTCAGGTTGGTCCATGAACCCAGGAATAACTCTAAACTGATCTAGAAGGGCGGGGAAGACCAGCGGTACAGAGCAAAAGAGTAAGATGGCTCGACCCGAGTGATCTGCGCAAAGGTCCAGAGCGTGGACTGATCAGGCCCTCTTAAGAGAGTGCAGACACTATCAGGAGGGCAGACAGGCGAAGAACCTTATCGCTGACTCTAATAAAGCCAAGACCGAATGGCTTCTGATGAGCACCCTGATAGGTGCCATTACGGGTCTCTGAGGAAGACACATGTCCCTAATGGGTATCGAGGAGACCGTTGCATGCCCATCTTCATTACCTTGGAACTGCCTTCGCAAGAGCGAGGCACGTTTTCTTCAGGTCAGGAATATTATAGGAAGATAAGACTGTGTGCGTACCTACCATCTGATTCCTGCATAACTTTTCTTGCAAATTCTTTAGAAGAGTCAGGAAGATGTCGAAAAGAGTTTTTATATGCCTACAATATCAAGAAAGGTATCATTTGGGGAGGGCAATGCAAAAGTCAAACCTTTATTTAAAAGATATAATTCAGCCTTATCAAGAGATCGAGAAGATGGGCTTCCACACTGCTTTTATGGAGAGAGATGCAGACCTTCATCAGGAGAACAAAATGACTGGAGGTGGTGCTGCTGATTTAGAGGAGATGTGGAGTATGCTGTAAGAGATGGCTGCTAGATCCTTTGGCGTCCCCTGAACTGCTACTACCACTGGGGATAGCTTCAGAAAATACAGTTCATAGAGATTCCATAATTATTACTTAGTGTAACGTCATAATGAATAGCCTTATCATAATTTATAAAAGCAGCATCAATAATAGCAACCTAAGTGTCACTATTTTGAACTCCAATTTGTCACTTTAATCTTTAACCTCTCACTAAATTGATAGTAATGAAATTTAGCAGTGGCCAATCGGAGCTGAAAGTAGTGGCAATAAGACTATTCGATTAAAATTTGGTAGGTCCAACTTTCAAATTGTAAATGAGGTATCTGTGACTGAATAACATTATTTCATTGGTGATTGATGGTTTAAACACAACTTAAAAAGTGTCATAATAATGACAGTTTACTATTTGAGAAGAAGTGATGACATATTATGACAAACAAGTACTTTCGAGGATACTAATTCGACAGGGACAGCTACTTTTACGTCGAATTATGACGTCAATCGTATGTAACATAGGATAGTCACCTTAAAGCCTCATGTAAGTCATTTTATTGTGATAATTCTCGTGTAGGTGTAATGCGATGGTACTTAGTCTGCAAATTAATAAAGTTGGTAAACTCTTGAATGCCATTTTTAGGTTACAGATTACAGATTACAGATTACAGATTGGGAGAGATGGCCTTTGAGCCTACTTGTCACCGCGACCCGACAGATCTATTGTGACTCTCTCCATATTATAGAGCTTCATCCAGTTTTGTCTTTCTGATTAGACCCCACAACCTTGATAGTGGCTCCGTCGTGTAGCTATTAGCTTCTGATTTACGTACGCCAAGTAGTTGGGAGCGCACTCTCGATAAGCCTTCACAGTGGCATAGCACGTGAGATGCCGTCTCCTCCTCCTCCTGGCAGAACCTGCATTCGCTATTTTCTGCCAAACCTATGACGCTTAGGTGCTTTTTCAGCCGGCAGTGGCCCGTCAGCAGACCTACCATTATCCTGACAGCCTTCCTGCCGTAGCTTAGCAGGTCTGTTGATAGTTTGGCCGATGGACCTATTATAAATTCCTTGGCCTGTCTTTGTCCCAAAGTGTTGTTCCACCATTTTCGGGATTCTTCTGCTATCCATTTTTATGGCTGTTTTAGCGATTGGTTTGGTTATCCCGCAGAACGGTTCTGGTCATATCATGTGCCTAGACGAGCCTTCTCTGGCTATTTCGTCGGCAGTTTCATTACCTTGATAGCCTTCATGTCCAGGTACCCATGATAGTGTCACTCTATGTTGACTTCCTATGTCATTCAGAGCATTGTGGCAATCCAGTACCAATTTTGATGTTATCTTGTTGGATTGCACAGCTTTTATTGCCGCTTGGCTGTCGGAGAAGATCGCAATTGTTGTTTTGTTGCAATTGTATCTTCTTTTTATTTCCTTTGCACACTGTTCTATTGCTGTTATTTCCGCTTGGAACACTGTCGCTAGTTTGCCCATGGAAATCGAAATTCTTGTTTTCGTCCTTGGTTCATATATTCCGGCTCCTACTCCTTCCCGTGTTTTTGAGCCGTCGGTGTACCAGATCACATTTGCTCTAATTGGGGGGCCATTTTTCCAATCAATCCTGTTTGGAATATGTGTCGAGTACTTTTTGACAAAGCTGTACTTGGCTATGGTGCTATCCGTGGGCAATCCCAGGATGTCATCTGCCTTGATTTCTTTGTTTAGCTTCTCTTGTTTGGTATTATGTCTACCCATAATCGGTGTTTGGCCTTGTGATAGCCTGTATGTGACGGAGCGTGCTTCGCCCTGTATGTATGTTTGGATTGGTGGTAGGTTTAGTAGGACTTCTAGAGCCGCAGTGGGCGTTGTGCTCATGGCTCCAGTGACGCACAGGCATGCTAGCCTTTGAACGCGACTTATTTGCCTTTTTGCCTCCGCCTACATGGTTCTTGTCCACCATACTACTGAACCATACGCTATCATTGGTCTTACCACTGCTGTGTATAGCCACAGTGTCATTTTGAGATTGAGGCCCCAAGTCTTTCCGCACATCCTTCTGCATCTTCCTAGCGCAACTGTGGCTCTAAGAGTTGCTTTTTGGATGTGTGGTTTCCAGGTAAGCCTCTGGTCAAATATAACTCCTAGATATTTTGCTTCCTTGGAAAAAGGTATTTCTTCTCCATTTATCGCCAGTGGTTTTAGTCCTGTAAGGGCTCGCCTTCTGGTAAATGGAATGATTATCGTCTTTTTTGGATTAACTGATAGCTGTTCATCTTTACACCAGTTCTCCACTACTTTGAGAGCTTTTTGGCTTCTCTCTGAGAGAGTACTGGCAAATCTGCCTCGTACTACAATCAGGTCGTCCGCATATCCTAGACAGTAAAAGCCTTCTGCAGATAGTTTTTGTAATAAGTCGTCCACTAATATGGCCCATAGTAGTGGAGATAGAACTCCCCCCTGGGGGCATCCTCTTCCCACCGCTGCCTTTGTGGTTGTTTCTCCCAGAGTGGCTGAGATTATCCTGTGCTTTAGACTAGTTTCTATCCATTTGCGCAGTGCTGTTGGAGTCCCTCTACTTTCCAACGCGCTTATGATAGAGTCTGTTGAGGTGTGATTGAAAGCCCCTTCTATGTCCAGGAATGTGGCTACGGCAATCTCCTTGTCCTCTAAGGACCTTGAAATAAGCTTATTTAGGTCGTCCAGGGCTAGGTCTGTCGACTTTCCTGGTTGGTAAGCATATTGACGTTCACTTAGTGGGAACGCCTGTAGAGTATTATCCCTGATATACCTATCTATTAGCCTTTCCAGGGTCTTGAGCATAAAAGAAGATAGGCTTATGGGTCTATATGACTTTGGTGTGCGGTCCAAGATTCTGCCAACTTTCGGCAGGTATAGGACCCTTACCTGTTGCCATAGACTAGGTACAACGCCCCAGGCTAGACACCCTCTAAATATTCTGCATAGGTGTGGTAATAAGATGTCCTGACCTTTTTGCAGAAGTATGGGGTGTATTTCGTCTAGGCCTGGTGACTTAAATGGTTGGAATTGGTTGATGGCCCATCTAATCCTCGCAGGTGTTACTACCTCTTTAACTATTTCTCACTCCTGTCTACATGGTCTTTGTGGCCTTGGCTTAGACGGAAGGTCAGATGGGCCTGTTAATTGCGTTGCTGTCGGAAAGTGTGCCTTTAGGAGCAGTGTTAAACTTTCCTCAGCTGTTTTGGTGTACGTGTTGTCCTCCTTTTTAAGGAGCTCGACATTGTTGTTTGTGTTTTCTTTTGCTAGGACTTTGTGAATTCGGGCGCATGCTGGGGTCTCATTTACCCTTTCGCAGAACCTTCTCCACGAATCCCGTTTGGCTTTTCGTATCTCTTTATTATACTCTGTTAGTTTTGACCTGTAAAGATCCCAGTCATTGGTTGCTTTGGCTTTATTAAATAGCCTTCTGACGGTTTCCCTCAGCGTTCCGAGTTTTCCGTTCCACCAGACTGTGCTTCCTTTTTGTTTCCAGGTTTTAACTGGGCAATTGTCCTGATATGCCGTAGCTATTGCTTCGCTAATCAGCTGTACTGTGACTTCTAAATTTTCCGCGTCCTTAACCTTGGCTGTTACCCTTTGTAGATCTTCTTCGAGGGATTTTGAATATCCTACCCAGTTTGTGTCACCGGGATTTCTAAACCGTATTGCTTTAGGGGAGGGGATTTTAAAATCAAAGCCATTATGCGTGTGATCAGAGCAGGATTGTTCATCTGATACCGTCCAATTGTGGATCATGTCGCTCGCCCTGTTAGAACTTAAAGTCACGTCAAGGACCTCCTGACGGGCTCTCGTTACGAATGTTGGTTCGTTGCCTACATTGGCAATATTTAAAGCTTCTGTTAAAATAAATTGTAATAAGGACTCACCTCTTCCATTGACGTTCGTGCTGCCCCACATCGTGTGATGTGCGTTAGCATCAAATCCTAGAATGAGTTGGAGCTTCTGTTCCTCACAGTAGGATATAACATCCTTGAGCATCTGCGGTGGACATTTTTGCTCTTCTCCTGGGAAGTAGGCGGAACATGCAACTATGCTTCTTCCACCTTCCTTCGTGGGTAGTGACAGGATAGCTGTAACAAAATCACCCCAGCATAGCCCCGGAATTAAAGTACATTTAATCCTATTATTATGACTGATACATGCACGAAGTTTATTAGCTGACCTATCGTACATCAACTTACCTTGGGAGGGCTTGAGGCCTACGATTTTCCCTTCGTTGATCCAAGGTTCCTGCACGAGGGCGATGTCGAGGCCTTCATGTTCAAATCTGCGACATAGCACGGCCGAGGCGGCCTTTGCATGTTGCAGATTTGCCTGCAGGAACTTGAGATTGCCCTCTACTTCGAAGACTCTTCTGGAGTGGCACCACCGTCTTCCGTCTCCATGGCCGTGTCAGGTGCTATCGGCTGACGCCTTGAGCCGTTTCCGGTTTTTCAGTGTCCTCTTTTTGGCACGTTTCTGGGATTGACTCCTGCTCGGGTGCCTTTGGTGGGATGCCTCCTTCTTTGACGCGGAACTTAATTCTTCCTATGCCAAAGAATGGTGACATATCCACTTTTTGGAGGTGGTCGAATGAGGCCTTGTCCATGGAAAAGGTCCACACCTGGCCTTTTCCGGTTTGGGATTTTCCGAAGACCGTCCACAGCTCGGTGTTGAGTCCTCGGTTTCCTACCTGTAGCCTTTTCAAGTTCCTTTCCTTGAGTAGCTGTTCCCCATATTCGTCTGGGACGAAGAGTGTGCAGGCGAATGGCTTCGGGATCTCTTCTGCTTCCAACGCCTTCAGTTGTGCATTCTCCCATGGCTTTAGTGACGGGACCAGGTCCTTTAGCCATCTGGCACTAGCACACGAGAATACAAGGTACCCTGACCTGTGGGTACATTTGTAAAATTGTACCTCTGGTCCTTCCTTTGGGATATCCTCTAGTTGTACCATTACGGTCCTTTGGATTGCCGTTAGCTGTTCCGGCTGCAGTTGTACTTGGGGGTAAGCCTCTGGTACAACTGCGATCTTTACCGCAGTCAGAGCTTCCTTGAAGTCTCCCGCCCTGTCCTGTTTGGCTGGCTTGTGGGAGTCCGTCTTGGGTCTTTTTGAACGCTGCTTTCCTGGCGTGCTGCCTTCTGATATTGGGCGCTTTTGAGAGGTTTTTGGCATTGCAGCCTTTGCCTTTCCCGCCTGAGTGGTTTGGGTTGCAGGGGCTTTTAATCTTGCCCTGATGAAGTTCTCCTTTATTACTGACCTTTTGGCCTCGTCGTAGGAGCTTCCCTCTTTCATTAGGTTTTTGACCTTGGTGTTCGAGTTACCCGATAGGCGGAATGAGCGAATCTCTTGTTCCGTCATCGACTCAACTTCTTGGGTCGACTTAATTCTGTTTGTGCACTTTCCTTTCGAGGGTCGTGGCTCACTAGCCTGTTGACCCCCAGGGACTTGAGCACTGGTGGTTGGTTTTGAGGTTCCGGGCTTGACAGCCTTTGGATCCTCAGTTAGTGCTTTTGTAGCTTTGTCCTTGTTGGACTTGTCTCCTAAATCTTTTTTTATTTTTTGAACAGGCCATATTGTTCCCACGAGTAGCAAGGGATTGAAAAAGCTGAGCAGAGCCCGGCATACTCAGGTAAGGCTAAATACCAAGGGGTGTCGCCCGGTGCCCCTAGGGGAACGTTAGAGACCGCACTGTACCCCGACGGCCATTCAGCTTTCAGCACGTTGCCTTACACCTTTGCTCGGGTGAGTTGGTCCGCGGCAGTGGCTTTCACAAAGGCTTTTGGGGGGTGTTACTCCCTCGCACCCTACTTATGGATACCACTAACCCAGTTACCGAAGTAACCCGGCCGTACTCCCATCCGCCACCCGGAGACGCGCCCGATGGGGTCTCACCCACACGGGAATTTTTAGGTTATATATGACGTGTCGTCAAATTCCTCAATGGTTATAATGATTTTGAAGAGTTAAAAGACGTGGACCAAATGACGACAGCTCACTCCTTGATCGCAATGTTGGCATATGATAAAAATGTGGACTGAATGACACAGTCCGAGCACGAATTGATTTATATGTCTTTTAAAGCTTATCTTTAGGTGGGGGGTCCGTGACCTAGGATCATAATTTTTACCAACTATGCACCTCACTTTATTGGTAATTTTGACGTAATCGCAACAAAAATTTCGCTGACTGGATCGCTAGCAAAGTTAGTCCCAAGAGTATGTATTGCAATTTTCAGTACATTTTTTCAAGTCTGCTTGAACTTATTGAAATAGTCTTGGTAACCTCTTCAATTTAATTCTCTTGAGGGATTTATTCGTTTTTCTAATTTCTTATGTGTTAAAAGGAACTCAATTAATTCGGAAGCTGATGATACTCGAACAGAAGATTAATATGTTCGTGATCGTGAATACCATCCCAATGGACGCAACGAACCAGGCGGTGGGCCGTGGGATGGTGGGTGGACGAAAACCAGATTTCATTCAAGTTTTCTGCCGGGCAGAGGCGTCCAACAGACAGCAGGAGAGATTTGCCACACGATTTGCCTTTAGCCGAACTTGGTCGCATAATTTTGCATAATTATTACACTTAATAAGATAGCAGGAAAGTGTCAATGGTACGG
>MU193342.1:0-19120 GCA_016904865.1 Pissodes strobi | reverse complement strand
TATATACATATATATAAATGACTACAATTCTTACCTGCAACATTTCAGCTTTGTGAAAACAGGCAAAAGATCCAGGTCCTTCAATGGTATATAAAACTTGTTCATGCCTATCACATACTTCAAAACTAATTTGAAATGGTTTCCATTGTTGTGAAACTGTTCCCACCAACTCCCCAGGTGGAATCCAAACTTCCATATTCTATAATATATTTTATACGTAGATTCACACAAAATATTTAAATGCATTAAGTAGGTAAAAATTTTCCGGATTTTATTAATTGCGTCCTGACTCAGACAGCATTTAATGATTATTCGCAATGCTTAATGTAAGTAATCCTATATAATAAACCTACCTGTAAGCGACAACAAAATGTACAATAAGAACAACCTAATCGCCTTTTAAAAGACATAGCTTCTTGATCAGTTTTATCATACAGTCTCATATTAAAAGCCCTCCCGGAGCCAAAACACATTCTATGGCAGGATTTGGAACTTTCTGTTGCATAATAAATAGCTTCTGCATTTTCTCGGGCTGGTATTTTCACTGTATATCGGTTCTCTGTATCAGCCATTACTAAAACCAAAAAAAGTCCTATACCTCTATATCAAAGTGCATGGAACATATCTGGCAAAAATTTTACGATATCATAAAAGTGACTTTGTCAGTGATCGAAGGCCAACATATCTAAAACTGAAAAAAGAGTTAATGCCAAAATTGCTCAAATTGCTGATTAGTAGAAAAACACCAGGCTAGAATTGAGAGAATTCAAGAGTTTTTGAATTCAAAAGACACAGATCGACGTTTTCTGATGACGGTATTAGAAAATATTTACAGCATATATAATATTTGCAAATATATGTTGATTTCTGGCCAAATTAAGTTAATTATTTCCTTTTTAGGGCGGCCTAGATTCCAAGAAAAAGACTAAAGTCCTGCTGTGAATTGGTCCATGCGATATATGATGTTTAAATATAGATCATATGACGATGGAACCTAAGTCCTTTATCTAGGATAATTCCTAATTACTTTTCTTGTTCCTTGACTACTATTTCCGTGTTGATCAAACACATTGGATGCAGTGCCTGTCGTGCATATCTGCTCGAGAAGCCTGAAAGTTCAGTTTTCCCTGCGTTCAACTTGATCTTTCACTTTTCGTAGTAGAAAAGAAGAAAGAGCAAACTCCTCGTCTCAACTTATCGATAACTACCTATAAATGAGGTGCACTAGAATGAAGATCGGTGTCACCTACACGTATAGGGCCACAGATGTGGCAGGGTAGCATGGAAGCTCAGCTATATAATAGCAACACCCATAAAATGAATGCTTATTAAAAAAATCCTACAGTGCCGTTATAAGGAGTGGCGACAATGCCTGGTCAGTGTTTTGATTGGCGCCATTAATAATCAAATTTCTCTTGTGTACGTTTGTGTTTTACACGTATTTTATATGGCGGCTTTGTGTAGAGCTAAAATATTTTTTGCATTCTTTTTCATCAATTCGTTTGCGAACTTTACTCCCTGTGGACTGTGTGGTATCAAGCTATTGAACTATTTTATAATTTGGAACATGAGAACTGTTCAAAAGTTAGTTTACCTCAGTTTTACCTTGCTGCCTTGGCCTTGGGAGGACCTTGGTGTGGCTGTTAACAAGCCTCTATCACAGTTTATACCGTCACAGTATAAACTGTGCCTCTGTCATATTTGTGTACAACAGTACAACCCTGTGAAACAAAATGACTAAGTGTATTGTATATTATTGTTTAAAACTTATAGTTTCATAGTAAATATATAACAGTTACCATTGTCTAGTAATAGCGGTAAGCATGCCATAAAAGAGTAGACAGCTTTTGTGCTGTTTTCTTTTCATCTTTTCTGGCAAACAAATCTATTATTATGATGATATTAAAATAATATTTTATCTAGTGTATTGATTTATTTTTATTAAGAAGAAACTTCTGCTATTTGTATATTAGCAATATGTAACTTACATATAAGTGTTATTTACATATACATGCCTATATACTTTTTGAAGTGAAACTTCTTAACGCGCGCCGGGAGTTAAATTTGAAGGTCGCGACACGACGAGAGGTCGGTAACGAAAAACGGTTACGATATTTTATTGTGATATCTTTGTTAGTTTACAAGCAAAAAATATGGGATTTGCTCTATTACCTTGTCAAGACATAAGCGAAACTTTTATGAAGAATATTTTTTTTCATTTAGGCCTTCCTTTTTGTTAATTGAGTGGTATATTTAAAAAAAAAATTGGTGTGTACTTAAGACCGCACGACAGAAGTGAAAACTTCAATAAGCGGGGTCATCGTTTGTCAGAATTTCGATCCGAGCCTTCGTTGCAGAGATACGGGCGAAAAACGGTTTTCCCCCCAAAATTCCCCCTCAAATTAGAGCACCGGTCCCCCCGTATGGCCTAAGGTGGCCCCCACGGGGCGCACCTACCATAAAAATTTCGACCCCGTACCTCTTCCCGTTCTCCCGAAATTAATTATTTAAGTTTTTCCTTCTCCCCCCACTCCTGTCCAAACGGGGGGAGGTACGGGGTCCCGTTTTCGTCCAGGATCTTCTTTTTACCGCGGCTACATCCCCTGAAAATTTCAGCCCTCTACCTATAAGGGAACATGCCAGAGGAGGAGCGCTACGTTACATATTCGAGCATGACGCGTGACGGCTCGGTCTCATTCAACCCCCGCAAAAAAAACGCAAAACGCGCCTAAAGAAGTTTTCACTTCAAAAACTACTTTTAGCCAAATCCGTTACGATATGTATAAGGCTAGGGCGTTTCAGTTTAAGAAGTTTCACATCAGATATGCGCACATAGTGCACACTTTTTTTTTATTATAAAAATGTAAATCGATGTAAGTAGGTACGTCTCGGATTAGTTATCTGATTGACTACTCAAATAGTTGTTTAAATGTTTTATATTTTGTTAGATGTTTGTCAGTTGTCAGTTATTAGAAAGCCCTATTTATAATATAGGCTTTCTATAGGGCGAGACCAATCGGGATATAAACTTCGTAACGGTACGTCGGATCGCTCTAAGACTTATACCTATCGACTTGGAATCGAAAAAAAAAATTTAATTTTTTGTCTGTATGTGTGTGTATGTATGTGGTGGGATCGATTACAGGTCGCAATTTTGAAGATAGCGACTTGAAATTTGGCATAGAGGTAGAGGTCCACAAACCCTCGGAACCTATTGATTTTGGTTACGATCGGTTAACATACAGGGTGTGAAAACAGGACAAGTTACCGTTTTTTGGCATTTTTGTCCGTGTAAACAAGGACCAACTTTTCTTTTTTTTTATGGCAAATGAAAGTATTCGGTAAGACACGTATTTTTGTTCCTTTGCTCTTTTGATCTAATTGTTATACAGGGTGTGAAAACAGGACAAGTTACCGTTTTTTTGCATTTACAGGTCGCAATTTTGAAGACAGCGTTTTGAAATTTGGCATAGAGTTAGAGGTCCACAAACCCTCGAAACCTATTGATTTTGGGTACGATCGGTTAATAGGGTGTGAAAACAGGAAAAGTTACCGTTTTTTGGCATTTACAGGTCGCAATTTTGAAGATAGCGACTTGACATTTGGCATAGAGGTAGAGATCCACAAACCCTCGAAGCCTATTAATTTTGGTTACGATCGGTTAATATACAGGGTGTGAAAACAGGACAAGTTACCGTTTTTTGGCATTTACAGGTCGCAATTTTGAAGATAGCGCCTTGAAATTTGGCATAGAGGTAGAGGTCCACAAACCCTCGAAGCCTATTGATTTTGGTTACGATTTGTTAATATACAGAGTGTGAAAACAGGACAAGTTACCGTTTTTTGGCATTTTTGTCCGTGTAAACAAGGACCAACTTTTCTTTTTTTCGATGTCAATTTATAAGTAGAGGTGAAAGTATGCTAGCATTTTTTGTTGACAACATGGTTACCATAGCAACCAATTAATAATATGTATATCACTAATAAAAGATATAGTATGGTACTTAGGATTGTTTATGAAGCCTAATTTGATACTAAATAATTGGTTGCTATGGTAACCAAAAAAAAGTAAAAAATCGTCATAATTCGTCAGTCGTACGACTTGGAGATTTGATAATTGGTATTTAGGTAAAGATTAAAAAAATATATATCGATTGACGTTGACA
Organism: Pissodes strobi; assembly: GCA_016904865.1. NCBI lineage: Eukaryota > Metazoa > Arthropoda > Insecta > Coleoptera > Curculionidae > Pissodes > Pissodes strobi. The sequence continues at coordinate 14,954 of MU193342.1, read as the reverse complement.
AGTCGGTTACCATGGCAACCAATTAGAAAACTATCACTGTAAAATTAGACTAGCGATTGGTAACTCTAATTATAAGAGCTTTCTAATTATAGGCCACGGTACGGATACGAGCGTGGCAATAAATATGGCTGGGCAAACTACAAATGTGACCAGACGATAAATGTGGGGGGGAGGTGAAAAATGCGTGACCGAAGGTCACACAAACGAGGCCCGAAGGGCCTCGCGCCTGCCACAGGCACGAGTGGCCACGCCGCTTGTTATTACATTCTGTTATATTTGTCAATTTTTTAGAGAGTATTGAGTCGAACACTGAAACTACCTATGCAACAGTTGCTCTCCGTGAACATTTATCTTTTAACTTAAACTTCAGTGAAACTAATTATATAATATTGCTGGCTATATAGTAAACTCCATTAAAAACAATGAAAAATATGTGCAAATTGCATAGCAGAATTAGGAACTATCGACAATATGTACAAAAGTTTTACTAAATTTACTCTTTTGAAATCATATCAAATTTATACTTTGTTTTTTTTATAGTGAACCTGTATTTTATTCTTTTATTGAAATAGAAAGTGTCTTTACACAGCATTATGAAATTGTGTCCCGACAAAGTATCGATTAAAAAAAAAAATACTGAAAAAATTAGACTCATTGATAGTACCATCTCAGACTGTCATAATATAAGAAATAAATTTATCACTCGTTATGTAATATTTAGATTAAAAATAGCAAGTGAGAGATAGAGTAATTTAACCCACAGACATGCCAGTAATTCTTTAAGTATGTTTTTTAGGTAAGTTTATTAGTAAATATCTCTAAATTATAACAAAGCTAAAACTTTTATTTTTTCGATTCGTAAAGACATCTCAGTAATGAAGCTTCGATAATTTTTTTAGTTGTAGTACTCGATTGTATTTTAACATGGGACTTTCATGCAGTATGCCCATGTTAAGAAACTTTAAATGTATACCTAATCATTATTTTACGTGTCCTATGTTTCTGTACTTATGAGGATTACCTATTGTCATTACTCTAAATAAGTAGTAAATCAAATGTTATTGCCATACCTACTTATTTTTAACATTTCTTTTGCATTTCAATATGTAATATTGCCCTATGTGATTTATAGTTTTGACATTAATAAATTACATATTTACAGTTTTTTTTGGTATTTTTGCCACCAGTAATACAAATATGTTGAAATATGTAATAGTATAGAGTTTTGTGGGTTAAAACCCAGCCAATAACAAACATTATATTTTATATGATTGCCTCTTCAAAAATTAAAAATTTCAATTAGGTATTTAATAAATACAATATTTGTTTTTTTAAATTAAATCAAATTATTTGGTTTGTCTTTAACAATTTTTATAACGAAGTGAAGTCATTTGGATGCATTCTAAATGTATTGAAAATTGAAGTCACCTGTATAACCAATACCTCCTACAAAGGTTTGGCCTGTGACACAGCCTTCTTAATTTGCAAATAATTTAAAAATGTTTCATTTAAATTACCAAAGAATATTATTTTTGATATTTCAATAATTAATATTTATGCCGTATTATGCATTAAAATTACATTTAGTAACTGATTTGCGACCATAAAATAAAATTCAATATCGGTATACATATATAAAATCCCTATTCAGGGGTTTACATTTTGACTGTTTAATGGCGGATTAATAGGATCTATTGTCGCCACTGTCTTGTATAAAGCCACTGTACAAAATCCAAGAAACAATAAGCGCCATCTACTAATAACACACTGCCTCAGAATCTTTAGACGGTGCCTATACTTACAGTCGGTGAGATCGCAATTTTGTTGAATAATTAGTTGATCAGCATTTCGCATAAAGTCTAAGCCATTGGTAGGTGAATGGAATGTCGTACTGAAATTTTCTCTACCGATAACAGATATAGGAATCGGCCTTCTTGTTTCAGTAAATGAAGAATCTGAAAGAAATGGCATGTTATTATATTGCTGTGGCACCACAGAAAAGATTTCCTCCTACAGCAGTTTTCGAGTATTTTATAATAGAATAACAAGCAAATTAGACCTTCATAAATCGTTACTATAGTTACAAATTCAATTACTACAGGACTTTATGATGAAAACCTGTCATACTGATCCGTTCTCAAGGAAAACTACCTACTTCGCATCAACCCCATTGTCATTGCCTACTTCGCATTGACCGCGTTGACACGGTTACCAATTTTCCAATTTATATAAATATGTAGCGTACAATAAAACGGAGTTTTATCCACAATACCGAAACAGAATTATTGTACTCGACGCGCGTTTCGCTAACCATATTAGCAACGCGCGTTGAGTGCAATAATTCTGTTTCGGTATTGTGGATAAAACTCCGTTTTAGTGCATTTTGCCGAAGGTTCCAAAGCCCAACATAGATGTACCGTACAATTTTGAAGTATTTTTATTAATTATACTTGTACGAGTAACTATTAAAGTCCACGCTTGCCTTAAATTGTGTTTCTTAAAAACTGTACGGATAGTATCGAAGCTCTAATTTGCGCAGTCGATAGAAGTGACCCAGCAGCCAAAATACACAGTACTAGTGGCGTAGCCAGGTGGGGGCCAGGGGGGGCGCCTGCAAGTTTTTTCTTTATTTAAACCGGTTAGACATTATTTGAGAATTTTGAGATTGAGATTATTCCATTTAGATTTAGTCTATTTTTGCTAGTGCAAGAGGGAGTTTAGATTTAAAATGGATAAAAAAAAGAAAGAAGTCGGGCGCCCAATTTAAGAAAGAAAATCGGGGAAAAAAAATTTAAATTAGCGGCAAACGAAAGCAGAAAATTAGATGATTATTTCAAAAATACTGCCGAAGCCGGACATAGTGGGTAAGAAAATTGTTTTTTTTTTTAAATTATTAATTATTGTTTTCTTTTTCTTTTTAAGTAAAATTTTACGACATTCTATTGATATTAAATTAACATTGTAGAATTAAAGAAGTTCCTATCATTCCTCTCGAATCACCCGCACCGTGTGGTTCTGATTTTTCCGGCAACGAAAGTTCAAAAGAAAGCGAGGAAGGTACCTACGAAAATTATAGCGATGACGATGTGGAGGAGGAAATGGTCGAGATGGAAACTGACCTTGTAGAAACGTTGACAGGTCTGTCTAAATAATATAGTCAAATTTAAATTCATTCAAATATAATTGTTAATTTATTTTACTTTTAGAAATCGAGTTCAGTTTTGGTGCTCCTAGTAGTAGCAGTGGCAGTGGCAGTGTTATTTCTTCACTGGAGTATAGCTCTGATCCATTACTATTTAAAGAGGAACATATGACTACAGAACTAATTAGGGAATTAATTTTGGTAGAACCCTGCCAACCAGGACTTAAAGAAAACTTTAATTTTAAATTAGATTCCCACAATAGGCGATTTAATGTAAGTTGGTACTATAAATCCAAAAACTGAGAAAAACAAGTAAGAGAATGGTTAATTTATTCGCCTAGAGCTAATAAAATGTTTTGCTTTTCTTGTTGGCTCATGTCAAGTAATAATAAAAGTGTTTGGGCTGATCCCAATAAAGGAAATAAAAACTTTAAAAAGGGTATTGAAAAAATTATAAAACATGAGGGAACCGAAATTTACCGCGATATGCAAAATAAATATATTATTGAAAAATTACGTATCATGAAAAATCAGACAGTTATTCAGGAGCAATTGCAAAAAGAAAATCAAGAATTAAAAAGAAACCGGGAAATGTTATTACGAATTTTTGATTTAATTTTGCATATGGCCAAACAAAATATATCATTTAGAGGTCACTCTGAGAGCCAAAATGCTTCAAATAGGGGTAACTTCTTGGAACTTTTAAATTTCTTCAAAACATATGATATTGTCTTAATGAAAAGTTTGTCAAACCAAAATAAAAATTCGACTTACACAAGTTCTCAGATACAAAATGAAATCTTAGGTTTGTTCGCAAATAAAGTCTTAAATAATATTACCAGGGACATAAGGAAAGCAGTGTACTTTACCCTTATTGTGGATTCGACTCAGGATATCACAAAAAAAGAACAACTTTCCTTATCCATTCGGTTTGTGGGTGAAATAGGATATCCTGAAGAGAGGTTTTTAAAATTTGTTGATATACCCAGTGGATCAGCCGAAACATTTTACAATGTGATCAAAAATGAGTTAACCAGCTTAAATTCAGATATATTATTATGTCGTGGACAGGCTTACGACGGGGCTAGTGCAATCTCAGAGCATTTGAATGGTTTGCAACAGAAAATAAAAAACGATGTGCCTGAGGCTATATATGTACATTGTTGTGCACATAAGCTAAATTTAGCTTTAGTAGATTCAGTAAATTCGTGTGTAGCAGTAAAATTGTTTTTTGGGAGCCTAGAAAAAATATATGTTTTTATAACGGAAAGCTTCCCGAGACTTAAATGTTTTCAAGACATTCAGGAAAATTATGACAAAAAGTTAAGTCTAAATAAATTGTCGACTCGTTGGGCAAGTAACTCCAGAGCTGTTAATTCCATATCTGAAAACCTTCCCGCTATATTAGAGGTTCTGGAAAGCATCTCATCTGGTGAAATTTTAAGTACAAATGCAAGTCAAATGATTGATGCTTCTGGAATTTTAATTAAAATATTTTGAATTTATATACCTTCTTTGCTTTTGGAAACAAACACTTTCAGTTATTCAAATTTTATCTAATTATTTACAAAAAGTCGATATAAACATATCAGCAGCAGTTTCTTTAATTAAATCAACTATAAATAATTTAAAATCATTAAGAAATGACGAATCATTCAACAGCTTTGAAGAAAAGGCTAAAGAAACTTCAAGTATGTATGACTTGCCGAATGAGTTCACAAAAAAAAGATCTAGAAAGGTAAAACTTTTTCACGATGAAAATACTTCTGGGCACATTGAAAATTGCCCAAGGCAAAATTTTAAAATTTCTGTATATTTCTTTGTACTAGATACATTTATTTAAACATTAACACATAGATTTGATGACTTTTTTATAATCGCAAACAAATTTTCATGCTTAGAGGCGGAAAATATCGCTGTTTCCGAAGAAAATAAAAAATCTTTGTATGATTTATGCATTTTTTACAAATCTTCTATCCAACCGGAAGTAGTTGATGAATACAAATCGTTTTGTAGTCTATTAACTGAAATAAATTAGGAATATAAGTTAAAAACTGAAGAAATATACCCTTTCTTAATTTCCAAAAAATTGGAATCAGTTTTTCCTAATTTATGCAAAATATACCGATTTTTTTTAACAATTGCTACAAACACTGCAACAGGTGAAAGATCTTTTAAATGACTAAGAAATATTAAAACATATAATAGATCGACCATGTCCGAGGACAGATTGACTAACATAGCATTATTAAATATTGAAAGGGACTATGCTTCTAATATTGATTTGCAATCTGTAATAGACAAATTTAAAACCATAAAGAGCAGAAGAATTATATTATAAAAACCTTTGCATTTAGTATTTAGTGTGAGTAACTAGAGTATTTTAGTATTTAGTTTTAAATTTATTTTATTTTTATTAATGAAAGTAATAGGTACTGTTTTTTGTTCATAAGTACATTTTTTTAATGTATCCTATTTATTTTTGTTTCTTTGACTGTTATTATGCTCATTTCATTTTTTAAATACATTTTATATTAAAAAAAAAAACGTATTTTAATAAATGTGCGCCCCCCTTATATGTTTGCCCCCCGCCCCGTAAGGCTGGCTACGCCACTGACAGTACAATCCGTAAAGAAAGGCGAAAATAAATCCTACCCAGATTTTCATTATGCTTCTAATTAAAAATGTTGTGCAGCAGTGGCGAAGCGCACGAGTAGACAAGGTTGACACTGTCTATCCAAAAATTATCCACAGTAATTTGCCATTAATTAATTTCATGAAATTATACGAACTGTTTAATTAAAACTTAAAGAAAATTGAGCGAGTCTGCTAGTACTCGGGACACTGATGTGTAAACATATCCTATATCGACATGAAAATCTAATGCCACCTTAGGCCGCGTGACGCCTGAATATATTCTGGCGTTAGAAAGAACACGTTTTACACTACACGGTTACAGACAGCCTGCAAAACACATTCCCGTCACAGATACCGCCTGACGTGCGTTGTTTAATGTTTACATTTGTAACGTTTGCATTTGAATGTTTAATATTACACTTAACGCATAGCCCTCCGCCCGGCGCCCGCTTCGCTCGCTACAGGGGCACAACGAATAAAAACTAACCAAAACTAACCCAAGGCATGCCCAAAATCAAGACAAAAAAAACTTTTTTCAAATATAACCTCAAGAAAATAAAAATAGGATTAAGACTAGCCGTAAAAATCAACGCGAGCGAAGCTGCGGGTAAAATCTAAAAGTGTCCTATGTCCTTTACTATACCATTTAAAATATCTGTACAAAATTTCATGATGATCGGTTGAGCAGTTGGTTGCGAACAAACAAACAAACACATTCGCATTTATAATACTAGATATTCGCATTTATAATATTAGTTAGGATTCTTTAATAATACTTACTGGCAGCTTCAATCGGAGTGGATTAATTCACTGCACAAATTCGACACGAAAAATCTAATGCCACCAGGAATAACATCATCCTATGGACACAGCTTATTCACTACCAGCTAGTCATCTTGGGGCGGCATCCTTTGATTTGCGAAAGTCAATAACCAAATTTTGCAAATTTTAGGAGAGGGCCATGACTCAATATTGTTTTAAACGTCTGGGCATCTGAATAATACTTTTGACAGTTCGTTTAATTTAAGATAATATGCTTTATTGTCGTCTAAACTCCGTTTAAAAATTATTTTAAATGGCAAAATTGTATAAAAATCCGAAACTTCCGGACTTTTTTAGGACGATAGTCGTGGGTTTGGACGAATTTGTCGTGGATTTTGAAGCAAAAATTAATTTTAAATTCAACCGTCTATTAAAAATAAGTTGTGCTATGGATCCAAATACACTGCGAATATAATATAATGAAAATCTAATACCGCCCTAGCGGCTATAGCTTTTTAGAAGCGCCATTTGAGTCGTTGCAATGGCGGCCGTCCTGGATTAGCTTGCTCCTCAATGCAGACAGGTTATAATGTCACATCCGTTTACACATTCCGTCCCATTTGCCGAGATTTACCCTCTTACCGCCGCGTAAGGTGTTTACACATCAAAAACCCTATGTACGCAACACACAACCGACTTGCTCTCCTTATATATCTATGACTGTAATGTAATTAATGTAATCCTAACTCCAAATGAAATAAAAACCGCCTAAATTACATGCCCGGACCCCAGGAAGACATTTCGAGATTTGTCTTCCGAACTAAATCAAAAAACGCATCCAACAGGTGACAGGCTGAAGTCTCGGCGTTCAGCGTACGTCCGCTATTTTCATGGGCTCGAAAGAGGATTCTTTGTGAAAGACATTAAACGATTTGTCTATTGCAGTTGACCAGCTATTTTTCTTATGCGGCTACAGGCTTGGTTTTTAAGAACATTCCTTCGCGAAATTCGCCGACGAAGTTCGTCGACTGAATGCGTTCGCGAATTCCGTTCGCGAAGTTCGTAGACACCCTGTTTTTTTAAAAGACTGATGGAACGTTTAATTCGACGGAAATGATGAATTTCAATATGCAGATCAGTAGTTTACGATCTGATCTGTGCTATGGAGGTTTTTCTAACGTTTTTATTAGAGGAAGAATTTGCAGATGAAGAAGACGAGTTGCTGCTGGAGCTATTAGAAAATGAAGAAACTGATAACATTTTTAAAACAAGAAAATCCGAAGGAGCTTATGAAGTGCTAATTAAGCGACACTTATTAAAAAATAAAGCAACATTTCAAGATATATTTACTTTTAATTCTGTGTCCATGTAACTTTTGCTTTTGACACGATACAAAGGAAGGTTTTTTTTCACCAGATCTATCAATTTCTCCTCATCTTCATTGGAAAATTGCAGCTGTTGGTAACTTTTATTGGGCATATTTTATAATTATAATGTCCACACCCCACGAATTTCAAACAAGAACTGACAGCAGAATTGCGCAGACACCAAATATGTTTTGATACAGCGAACAACGTCGGCACATTCCGTTAAAACTAACTACACGCCAAACAGAAAAAAACGGCCGGCTTTGGTAGTACATTTTTAAATACGGCGAATTCGCGAACGCATTCCGTCGGCGAATTTCGCGACGGAATGTTTTTAAAAACCAAGCCTTACGGCCTACGGGATACCGTTCACTGGAACGTTTGATATGGTCGGCTGCAGTACTTCAGTTTTGTTTTGTCTTATCTGCAGAACTGCTGTAAGCTGCTGTATATGTTTTATCTTATATTTATGTATAATTTACGTTTATATGTGAATATGTATTTTTTGCCCATTTACCCTCTATATATAGCACAGATTTTTACCATTTTATTTTATATTTTAATTAGTATATATCATTGTTTTATTTCATAAGGTTTATAAAATGGACATTAACAACATTTTGTATTACCTATCTTTGTCTACCCGAATAAAAAATTCACGCTTCGCCACTTAATGCACACATATGCAAATCACACACATCAAGTAGATGATTATGAATTTCATCGTCCTGAATAAAGTGAAAATGATACATTTTATAATAATCATTTTGACGAACTTGAAACCCCATAGATCATCACTTAAGCTACATTTCAGCTAAAAATACTGATAAGTAGGTACCTATACTGTAAGCAAATTTTCCCTACCTAAAATTTCGAAGGAGATTAAAAGCTTTAGATTATTATTAGATACTATAGGAAATAATAAGGACATTAAGACACGAATAACCAAACTGTTAACTAAGTATTTTCAAAAGGATTCGAAAGTCGTTCACGATCAAAATTTTATTTCCGCTTTCGATTTGCAAAAGTAGTAGTAGTATTTTCGACCATATTTATTTGGTCACAAATTTACCATTTATACAGATCGCCCACCTTTAATCTGGCTTTTTAGATCACGCGAACCAAATAGTAAATTCGCAAGATGAAGGTTAAAACTCGAATAATTCGACTATGACATCATAGACAAAAAATGCGAATTAAATAGTAATGCTGACGCTTTATCTCGCATCCAAATTAAGGCAACTGGAAATAGATCTATGATTAATGACAGTAGAATTGACGAAGATCAATTAGACACTATCGAATATCTTCAAATAATTGCCAATAGTTTATCTTGATATGGCTTACTCCAGGGTAAACAAAACCAACTATCCACAATGGAAATTCCTTATTTAAACTTACCTACAACTAGTCAACAAATTCTAAGAGCCGAAAATTTTTTGGGTATAGTAATTCAACCACCTCGAAACCCTATCGATATTTCCGACAATCAAATCGAAGATAGGGCTGGAATTAGAATCCTTGATGAAATCACTAATAATAAAGTCAATTAAATTCTAATCTTTCCCCATGTTTACCCAAAACTAGAGATCAAACAAAAAATTACGAACACCACAAAATTATTACCGTAAAGATAATAAAAAATTATTTTATGTACTTTCATAGAGCTAATCTGTACATACAATTTAATGAAATCTATTTAAGACGTTTCTCGGAAAAATTTCCAAAACTATTGTGTTGTACTAGAATAGTTAATACCAAAACTGATGAGGGTCTTATTAACCCTGGAGGGGTCACGCTATAAAAATTATCGTGAGAGGTCGCGCGTGAGAATTTTTCTCACATTTACTGTCGATCGTTTTTGTTTGAGTAATACAACAGTAACTAAAATATAATCATTTTTATGTGCAATAAGCATGCCACATGAACTGTAACTGATGACAAGTTTCTGTCCACGGCTCATGTTTGTTAAGATTAAAATAAATTTTAAATAGAAATTAACACTCAGTACAATAGTTGCATCATTATTATGCGATATGGTGCAGATCAAACAATTCGTACTCATTTGACTTGATGAAACTAATAATTAAAGTATGACGTTTGAGGTCGCGCGATGTGAGAAATGCTCACCAGCGGGTGCTTTTAGTTCACAACTACCTGATATCAACCAGCGTATCGCACTGAATGCAGAATCCGTCCAGGAGATAAACATACCTACACTAAAAGTCAGCTAGAGTGAGAGACACCGGTGTAGACTGTTTACCCAGTCAGATATGGTAAGTTCGCTGAAAGTGTGAGAGAAATGCTCATAGCGCGACCTCTCCAGGGTTAATACAATATATGAAGCCAAACTGCCAAACTATTATTAGATAGGAATGAAGATAACTATCAGCCAATAATAAATCCATGCGATATATGCAATGATTTTTATAGGAGTGGATAAGCAATAAATAGACCAAAAAAGGCCAATTTACGACCGCGAAATGTAAACAAAGAGATTCCCATTTCGTCATGCGCATTAGAAAATTAGTGGGCGCCAGCTGTTTCACTGTGAAGATCAATGTGCAGGCCCGGATTCCAAAATTTGAAATCGTATTATAAGCATAATCAAAGGTGATATTTTCATTACATATAATAAAGTAATAGAGGTCAAAACGTCTCCACATGGAACACATTTTAAAAAATCTATACCTACTCAGACGAATATTGATGATCTGCAGATAAAAAATTAATAGTTAAAACAAAAATGTTTGTTTGTATGTTCGGACATCATTGAAAAACCAATTAATGGATTTTGATGCGGTTTCACTATTTGGAAGCTTAATATGGGGGTCAAGACATAGATAACCCCTAAGGGGTTAAATAGGGGTAAACATTTTAAAGGGGGCGTCTTTGCCTAAAAAATAATAAGTAGCAGAGGTCTGAAAATTAGTATGTACACTCTACTAATAAAATAAGTAAATACGTGTTTCAGAATTTTATAAAATTGTAATTGGGGGTTCTTCTTCTTCACGTGACGAATTCAAACGAGTCCGTACTTACATGGAACAAATTTTTAAAAAATCTATACTCAGTGGACTATTGATGATCTACAGATAAAAATCTGGGCCACAAGTACCTCAGGACCCTGAAGGGCGACAATAGATGGCGGGGTAACTGGGACGTAGCGCAAAGTCCCATTGACTCCGGCGCCGTGAACCCGTGAATAAGAATACTTCTTTGGTTTCATGAGAGTGATGTTTCAAGGCCGCGTCACGACACGATTTATGATAATTGCGTCTCGCAAGAGATAAAGTAAATAGTCCTCTGACACATTTGTGCCATCTGTGGTATACCTACACTGTGTAGGTATACCACCAGTGGCGGCTCGTGACCTGTCACAGAGGCAGTGCTGCTCAGGGCAGGCAAAATCAAAACATTTGTATATACTAGGGAAAAGGCGGCCGAGGTGAAATATGCGCCGCAGGCGAAAATTTTTACAATTTTCAAGGTCAAACTGAGTAAAATGATGAATTAGAAATTCGCCCAGCAAAAATATTTCATTACAAAAATAGGTTTCGTTACATACCTTTTCCCTTTTTTTTGATACGATCAACAAAATTCTTGTCAAAAACTACTTTAAATATTTAATTATCCAAGTAGGGAGGGGGCGCCCTAGCGTCTTACCTCACTGGCTTCCACTGATTTAGCTGAATACCAAATAACGATACTATTTATTTGTATAAAAAGGTACCGAATGAAACTAGGAAAATTTTAATAATATTTTTAAATTCACATATTAACTAGCGAGTTAACTATGAAATAATACATTATACGTTTTCATGTCCCCACTTATTTAAACTTAAGCCAACCTTATTAGGTTCAAGACTTAGGTCACAAACAATATAGCTACGCGTAGCTATATTGTTTGTGCTTAGGTTCATTAGAAAATTATTTTGTGCCGTGTTAAAAGAACGCCGCGGGAGGCATTAAATTTGTAAATAATTTACCTAATTTTGTTTTTCGTACAGGTTTTTAGATTAAACATTTCAGTAAAAAAATTAAATATGTATAGGTATTCATTGAGAGAGTGTTTACCGTGTTGCACACAAACAAATTAAAACTTTATAGAAGAAATCAAAACGGCCGCCTCTGCCTCGCCACCTCACCCCTGGTTAACTGTACCTAATAAAGCATATTCCATAGCATTTTGAATATGATTATTCGAATTTTCATGTTTCTTTATTTTTTCTGTAAAATGTACCAAGTCTCTGTGTTTTATTATCTCCGAAAACCACACATGGAAAGCAAAAAAGGGCTTTTTTCATTGCATCTACAAATTCAGCCATTTCGAGAATAAATCTCTTTACTAAAGTGACGTGTGTAAGGTTTTCCTCTGCTAACACCGCCTATCTCAATAGAAATATCTGGTAATGGCCTACCTCTATTTTTCAATTCAAGTTTTTTCTCGTAAGTGTATTTAAAAAATCTTTTAACGTTCACTAAATTATGCACTACATCCATTTTTATGAAAGTCTACAGTCTATACCACACAGCAACCTACTAACAATAACAAGAAACAAAAACGATACAACTACAACAATCTAGACATATCAATTAATTAATAATTGTCTCTTCAAATTAGCTATATAAAACGCGCGCGAGCTTATATTTGTAAAAACCGGCAAGTACTGTCACGAATGCAGCTAAATAACTGCGAAATTTTCCCTATTAAAATTCAATAGCTCATTTCTGCGAATTGACAACTGTATCATTCTTTAGGTTGAGAAGAATAGCTGTGCACGAATAATAGCAGTCCAGATAAGGACATTCACATATCGTCGCGAGGAAATTATATTAAATTTACTGGTGAACTGTAGTCCGTCTAGAGCATACACCGGCCGGCGTCGGCGGCGTGTTCGCAGTGTATATGAGCAGAGATGGCATATATAATAGCATTCCCAGCCGAAAATTGGGTGCTTTAATTTTACATTATTATTTTGAGGAATCGTTAATTATTTAGTTGAAGGATAAGAAATTAATCAAGTAGCTTCTTCAAAATTTTGGTGGTTCTGCAGCTCTGCAGTTCTTATGTACCAGCCGTCCCTGCCTACACTTATACTATAGTATAAATCTGTAACGTAACTAAGTGAAACTCATCGAAAGTTGATTGGACGACTAACCAAAAGTAACTAAATCTATTAAAATTGATTATACGTATTGAAACCGACTCAGACGACTAAAATAAGTTGAGACTAAGTGGAACTAACCGAAAGTTGATTGGACGACTAAGCAAAACTAACCAAATCTATTAAAATTGATTAGAACGTATCGGAACCGGTTCAAGTGACTAAAATAAGTGAAATTAACCGAAGGTTGATAGAACGACTAACTAAAACTAACCCAACCTATTAAAATTGGTTATAACGTATCGGAACCGGTTCAAATGACTAAAATAAGTTACTATTAAGTGAAACTAACCAAAAGTTGGACGACTAACCAAAACTAACCAAATTTATTAAAATTTATTATACCGTATCGGAACCGGTTCAAATGACTAAATTAAGTTGCGGCCAATGAAACTAACTGAAAGTTGATTGGACGACTAACCAAAACTATTACAATTGATTATAACGTATTGGAACTAACTTAAATGACCAAATTAAGTTGAAACTAAGTGAAACTAACCGAAAGGTGATTGGACGACTAACCAAATCTATTAAAATTGATTATAACGTATCGGAACCCGTTCAAATGACTAAAATAAGTTGAGACTAAGTGAAACTAACCGAGAGTTGATTAGACGACTAACCAAATGAAGTGAATACTTCTTAGGTTGCATGAGAGTGATTTTTCAAGGTCGCGTCACGACACGGTTTTTGAAATTTTCGTCTCGCAAGAGAGATAACGTATATGACTGTGCCACACGCGACTTTTTTTAATAATATTTAATATTTCGTTGTTGCTAGTCCTGACTATATCGTTTGGTATAATGTTTGCTAAGGTGATAACATTATGATATTAGGGATTTCAATTCTTGGACCATAATAATTAGAATGGAAATATTCATTTGAGGTGATTTAAAATTGTCAGTACGGGGACAATAAGGGGAATTACATTGATTTCATAAATCAATGGAGAATTATCGTGCCGTAATTTGCTTCCCCTGATCTAAAGTCATCATACTTTCTTAATATCTATTTGCATAACTACAATGTTTTAGGGGGTAGTAAACAATTAATTTCAAAATAGAGCAGTTCATAATCACTATGCACCCCAAGTACTAAGTAATAAGTAAAACTAAAATACAAAAATAATCCACGGCCTGAGAAAAAAATGAGTTTGGTCAATTTCTTTCTAATTAATTCCCCTTTTATTTCCTCTGTCAGTCTCTCCGCCAAACTGTAAAATTTTTTTAGCATATATGGAAATGGCATTTTCTACTATTTTTCTATACGAGTTTTCCAAAAATGTATGTTCAAATATATGATCCGCATCGTCAAATACAATGTTTTTTTGTTCTATGGCTTGCCTAATTAGGTTGGTAACGAAGGCCTCAAAAAATATGCTTTTCTTTTGGCATTTTATTGTAATTCAAGCTGACAGCATATCTGTAGTTTTTTCAACGAAAATACAAATTAAAATCAAGTCCGCAGAAGGACGCAGCTCTAAAATACTCGAATTATCGACACAAAACGCCGAACATATTGATTTGAAATAACACGAATATCATCATCGAGCAATGCAATATAGGTAAAGGGAAAAAAGTCGCGAGTAGCACAGTACACATGAGAGAAGTGAATACTTCTTTATCAAGTCTCAACTTATTCTACTTACTTGAGCCGGTTCCGATACGTTATAATCAATTTTAGTAGATTTGGTTAGTTTTAGTTAGTCGTCTAATCAACTTTCAGTTAGTTTTGCTAAGTTTCAACTTATTTAACTTATTTGAGCCGGTTATGACACATTATAATCAATTTTAATAGATTTGGTTAGTCGTCGAATCAACTTTCGTTTAGTTTCACTTAGTCTCAACTTATTTTAGTCATTTGAACCGGTTCCGATAC
>JAEQML010062582.1:0-24206 GCA_016904865.1 Pissodes strobi | reverse complement strand
GTGTGTGTATGTGTGGGTCGTAAAATTGATAGTTGGGCGAATGCACCATCATATTATCTAGGGCCGAATTAAGGGTTTAAGGCGCCCTAGGATAGTCGGCCCTCGGCGCCACCCCCCGCCACCCCTTGCATGTTTACGTTTTTGATAGTTTTCTTCTACTGCACTAATAAAAATTGTCTCTTAATAAAAATTAAATCAAATTTATTTCGATTCAATGGCTAAAATAGATAGGTCTGTCACCTTTTGTTGGTTTAAAGTGCTTCTCATGTGGGTGCGTTTCCACTCTATTTTTAGTGTTTTTACGCTGTTGTCGCTATTGGTTCCTTCGAGTTTTTTTCGAAGATTTATGAAAACACTTGTTTTGTTATATCGTTCTCATGACTGCATGCTACATCTTATAGAATTCAAAAATATAAATAGTCTATCTGCATAAATTTTACAACAGAGTAAAGGTAGTCCTAAAGCACCGAACAATAACAAGAGACTAGAAGATCCGCTCTCAGTCGGCATTTTTGATGTAGCGCTTACAAAGGCGAGATGCCAAACTTTAGACCAGACGCAGTGAAACGTGACGAGGCCTGAGTCGTTAACCAGCATTTCATCAGGTTCCGCGATGGAGCAAGGAGGGAAATATTGGGGGCTGGGCATAGAGTGAACCTTCTAGTACCGAACATTAACAATAGACTAGATGGTTCACTCTAAGCAGCGCCTACAGCACTTCCCTCCTTGCCCCGTCGCGGAACCTGACGAAATGCTGGTAAACCGCTCAGGCCTCGTCCCACGTTTCACCCCGTCTGGTCTAAAGTCTGGCGTCACGCCTTTGTAAGCGCTACATCAAAAAGACCGGCTGAGAGTGGACCTTCTGGTCTCTTGGTAATGTTAGGTGCTTCTAGTCCTAGTCTATTGTTAATGTTCGATGCCTAATGTCCCGACTGCCTAGCTCTTCTTTGTGAGGGTTGGGCAGGGGCTAGCGGTGTGCGGCGTTTTTTTTATGGAAAATCATTTATTTTTTTATAAAAGTATAGTGCTCTCAGTGCCACTGTCGGTATTCTTTGTAGTGATTTGAGTGATTTGAAAGCATACATGGGCGTTGGGTGGGGAGGGAGGGGGGGCGGTTGCCCCATCCTAAGGACTAGAATATATCTGTTATATTAACCTTACACATATTTAAAAATATATTTTCGACCTTGGTTTTAGTGTCAAAATTTCGAATTGCCCTCCTTTCCTAGTTCACAGGCTGGCGACGCCCTTGAAAGGATATACCGATTTTTGTTTTTAAACTATAGAAGCACTAAAGTTTTTTCGCGTTCGCCGACAAAGATTTCTACAGTATTTTCTGCATCAATTGCCTACTACATCGATATCATAGCCGAATATTTCTTTCGACTATGTCGATATAACAAAAGTTTTATGGTAAAATCAGAATACTATCATCTTCAAAAGGCGAGAAATTTGGACATTGGGGTCCGCGGCACTCCTACTGCGGGGCGCCCCTAGGCCTAGTTAGCCTAGTGGGTAATCCGGCCTTATTATCTAATAACGATTTTTAAAAATTGGAATTAGGGCAGTAAAATTTATAAAAAATACCCTTATCTAAGAATGTTGAGAAACCTGAAAAGATATTACACAAACTCAACTCGACCATGATTCCAAAAACATCAAAGATCATAATTAAGCTATTTATTTAAATATTGTATAATCTCAGGCAAAACGAGTACAATTTAAAATTAAAAAGGTCACAAACCTAATTAAAATTATGGTACAGCATTTAAAATAATAATAATTTTTTTTTAAATTAATATTACCAAAATTATATGATCACTAACCCCCAATCTTAAGTTCTAAATCATTAATACTGCCAACTTCTTTTTTTAAATAGTCTTTACTAAAGTCTGAATTTTTAGAGTTCTGACTAAGTAACAGGTAATTACATGACGGCGATAATATGAGTGGACAAATAAACAGTCAAAAATGTATAGTAAATTAAATTAAAATGACCGGTGAAGGAAATATATAGTCAGTGAAGACATACAGGGGAAATCGAAGTGAACTCAATTCGGTAACTTGCTTATGGACAAAAACCTAAAGTTATAGGTAAGTAAGACGGTCTTTTTTATGACAGTGGCACACACACTTAAGGGAGATCCTACGGCACTCGACGAGCGGTGTGTGTGAGACGATGTTGATTGACACGGTTCTTGAATAGTCGTAAGTTGTAATTAGCGGGAAAAAGATGTCCTGGGAGTGAGTTCTACACTGATGCAATACGCCAGACAAAAAAACAACATGGCGCCGACTGATGCTCCTAGTTCCGACACTCAAGAAGAAAAACAGTGTAGATATTGTAAAAAAGACGCCCTGTCTGGAGTAAAGTGTATAAACTGCAAGTTTATGTACCATAGTTCGTGTGCCCTTCGTATAACGGGGCTAAAAGTGACGAGTGGTTCCAAAAATTTAGTGATATGCCCGTGTGTTGGCAAAGTTGATAGTCATGCACAAACGGAAGGAAAAGTACCTGATTTAGCAGCCTACAACCAAAAAGGTATGGAAATCTCGTATTGAAAGCGATTGCTGGACGAAGTACAAGAAAAAGACATAATTCTAAAGGAAAATAATGGCCTTCTACTGGAAAAAATTGAGAGAATGGAAAGTGTTACAAAAAACGTAAACAAACATCCTAAGGAAAGTGGCGGGAAGACCACGTTAACGTCACAAACAAAAGGCCAGGTGACAGGTGACTGTAGTTCCGGTACATCGAGTAGCTCAAATGTACAGCCTGTCATATCGCGACAGTTCGCCGCGATTGCTACCAGGCAACAACCAAAAACCCGCGGACAAATCTGAGGAAGATGTAGCACCTAACCTTACTTTTCCGGATATAATAAACAAAAGCAAGAAAGATGTTTTTGTTTCAGAATCCGATTTTGAGGAATACCAGACAAGAAAGCAAAGGAGACAAGTGAGATCAACAGAACAAAAAACTCATCAACAACCAAAAAACCTCGGAAAAAACCACAGATTGGCACAAGAGTGGATGGCACCGATCCGGAATTTGTAAATGGTGATAGTAAAGTTTGGCTGTTTATGTCTAAAGTAAAAGAGGGAATTACCGAGGAAATTGTAAAGCGCTATATAGTCAAACACACATCTGAAAACCACATATCAGCTGAAAATATACACATTAAGCAATGTATCCCTAAAGAGGAAAGAAGTAAAAGGGGAAGATTCATGGTTGGGGTGCCAACTGAGATAAAGGAGCTAATATACAATGAATCTTTTTGGCCCAAAGGCGTAGCATTCGAGAGATTTAATTTTTCATTTGGTCGTAATTTTTTAGATTCAAGGAAAACTATTGCAAAAACCCCATAATTAAACTGAGTCAATGTGTTAAAGAAATGGGAAAAAATTTACAGAATGAAAACACAGGGTTTAACTCCAAATTAGTTGGTTCAAGTACCCCAAGTGTAAAGTTATTGCACTTGAATACACGGAGTTTAAACAACAAAGTTCTGGAGGTAGAGGTATTGCTCCCGAAGGTCACACCAGACATATTCTGTGTCTCAGAACATTGGCTACAGGCTGATGATATCTGTGATCTCAACTTAAATGGTTACTCACTTAACTGTTACTCTTCTAAGTGGTGAGCAGGGGAGGGGGTACAGCGATCTTCTCTAAACCACATCTACAGTTTCTAGAGGTGAAGACTTCTGTAAAACCCCTGGGAGAAGCACTTTGAATTTTGTATTTTTGAGCTTATTTTTAAACATAAATTTTATACTGTTCTTTGTCTGTACCAATCACCAGTAGGAAGTCTTGACATTTTTTTCTCAGCCATAAATGAATTGCCCCTATGAAATATATAAACCAAATAAATTTTTGATTCTATGCGGAGATTTTAATATAAATTTTAACATTAGTGATAACGTATCAAATCATCTTTTGCAGTGTTTATCTAGCTTTGAGCTGAAACCACAAGTCAAGGGGGTGACTAGGGTCGGACCTGCAAATGGTACTTTAATCGACAATATTTTCAGCAACCTAAATGAGGATAACCAATCATGCTATATTTACACTACTGACTTATCTGACCACTATGGGCAAGTCCTGGAGATGAGTTTTCCTGAAAATAGCCATACTGTCTGTTACACTAAAAAACGCTTTTTCACAGATGACAATGTGAATTTATTTGCACAATACCTCCAAAATGAAGACTGGCAGGAAATTTTTTTGCCACCTGATGTAAATGATAAGTACAACATTTTCTTTAACTCTTACTTTTATTATTTTGATCTCTCATTTCCCTTACATACCTGCAAACAAAAACCAACCTCTCATTGTTCTCAGTGGATTAACAAAGAAATAAAACAATAGTCACAACACTTAAACGACTTGTATGTTTGGTACAAGCAAACTAATAATGATAATGTGCTAATTCAATATAAAAATGAAAGAAAATTGTATAGACAATATCTCTCAGACTATAAAAAAATGTATAAATCAAAACAAAATCTTAAATTCAAAAAATAAAATGAAAACTGCTTGGAACATTCTAAATTTGGAGACTAATAAAAAAAAACAATAATATCTCACTAAAAAATGAAACTGGTAAAGACCCAACTTTGATTGCAAATGAGTTCAGTAATAAATTTTTTCTACGACTGCCCTGAAAATAGACAAAAACGCACTAATAACTGCTCTTGAAAACTGGACATTTCAAACATCGTGTAAAAAGTATACTTTTCACACGCTTATTCGGGTATTTCGATTAAAGGGCCTCGTCTCCGTTTTAGAGCTTCGCCCTTAAAGGGCCCATTACCAGATCTCTAAAAAACGGGGCCCAATTATAGGGCTTCACCCCCCGAGAGCCCACAAACTGTAGAAAATGGAACTCTTATACCAGTGGCCCCCTTTTAGGAGTTGGGGCCTCATTTTAGGGCTTCGCCCCCGGGGGCTCCTTTGCTAAATCTGTAAAAAATGGGACTCCCGAACCATAGGCCCCATTGCAGGGTTTCGCCCCCTGGGGCCCCATTTTAGGGCTTCGCCCTCGGAGCCCCTTTTTCAAAATATTTGGAAAATAGGAACCCCACTCCGGTGGCCCCATTTTAGGACTGTGCCCCTAGTTATAGTTTAGCGAGAATCTCTTACTCACGTAGCTTCTTTCATTAGGAATAAAATTTTCTGATAAATCAATAATAAAAATGTTTCCCATATAACATGTAATTTTCTACCACACTCCCAGTGGGGCACCCTGTATGTAGCAGTCGTAGAAAAAGTATAGTGTGCTACACGTGCTGAAAAGACTTTTTACACTCATGAGACTTTATGACACTCGCTTACGGCTCGTGTCACCAAACTGTCTCATTCGTGTGAAAAGTCTTATTTTCAGCACTTGTTGCACAATATACTATAATTTGAATCAATCGCTTAATGTTCCAGGTGAGTTTTCACACACTATAAATTATCCATCTTGGTTTTTGACCCCGGTTGGTGAACTGGAGGTGTTCAATATGCTAATGCAACAAGTTCTCTGCTGGACTCGATGAAGTTCCAATTTATGTTCTAAAATGTGTGTCTAAGTGGGTGTGCGGGCCTCTGGCACACATAATAAATGAATGTTTTGTTACAGGAGAATTCCCTGATAAACTTAAAAAAGCATTACTTGTCCCAGTTTTTAAAAAGGGAGACATTCATGAACTTGAGAATTATCGTCCTGTTTCATTGTTGTCCTCTTTGTCGGAAAGTCCTTGAGAGGGCAATCTACAGCAGATTGCTTGCCTTTCTAATGCGTAATAGGATTCTATCCCCTCATCAGTATGGATTTCTGCCATGCAGGTCCACAGAATTGGCAATCTTCGAGGCACTGAGCCACATTTTACAAGGGGTAGACTCTGGTAGGAAGGTGGCTGGTTTGTATTTTGACCTGTCAAAGGCTTTCGACACAATTGATCATCAACTACTAATGAAAAAGCTGAACATGTATGGGGTTAGGGGTGTCTGCGCGAACCTTATTGAATCATATCTTTCAGGAAGGCAGCAAACGATCTGTATCATGGATGGTGGACAGAGGTTCTACTCAGAGACTGTTGATGTGAAGCAGGGAGTGCCCCAAGGGTCTATCCTGGGACCTATATTATTTCTCTTATATGCAAATGATCTTTCAAAGGAACCTATCCCCGGCTCAGTATGCCAATATGCTGATGACACCTCTGTTGTGGTCTCAAGTGGGACAATGCAAGGGCTATCTGTGGTTTGCTCGCGTGCGGCGGAACTTATGTCAGTGTGGAGTCAACATAACTTTTTAAGATTAAATGCAGATAAGACAGGACTTCCGACTTTCAGCAAAACTGTGAACATTACAGAGTCACCCTTAGTTACACTAAACCATAAGACAATACCTGTAACAGAATCTATAAAATTTATGGGTGTTCATCTTGACCCTACACTGACATGGGACCTACACACCAGCATGCTTCAGTCTAGGCTTAACAGTGTGTCTGAGGGATGTTTTGAGCACTGAAAGCATAAAACTCTTCTATTTTGCATGCGTGCAATCCATTATTAGATATGGAATCATTTTTTGGGGCTCCTCAGCTGGAGCACATGATATTTTCAGGGCACAAAAGAGAATTGCGCGTTGTATTCTAAAGCTTAGACCCAGAACTTCTTGTAGAGGATATTTTTCCGATTTAAAATTCCTTACTATTCCTTCGCTATACTATTTGTCTCTTGTTACCTTTGTCAAAAAAAATCCGCATTTGTTTCTGAGAAATCACCAGCAGTATGGAACTGATATGTCGGTTACCACTAGGGGCAGGTCCGACCTCAGTATCCCTAGACACAATTCTGCATTTTTTGAAAAGGGTCCTTACTTCATGGCAATCAAAGCCTATCGTAAGCTTCCCGCAGATCTAAAAAACATAGAAAACCTAAATAGGTTTAAGGATGAGGTAACAGGCTTCCTACTGGTGAAGTGTCTATACACATTTGGTTTTGAATTTTGAATGTTAGTGATGTGCAAACTTTCTATGTACTGTTTTATTGGATTTTTTAAAAATATTTTAAACATTGTGTATCTTACTTTAAGGTTTGTTTATTTTTGCTTTAATTTTTGTTTCAAAAATGTGTTTTGGATTTTGTGGGCCTTTTGGCAAACCATGTTTTGTGACGTTGCTATGTCATTGTAATATGATTGAGTCGGCAATAAAGGATATTATTATTATATTATTATTATTAAAGGAGTTCTTGTAAAGCGATGTTCTAGGTGTTTCTAGTTGTACGACAAACTGGTGCACTCTTGCCGTCTGTCGTGACTGTCTGACAGACGTTGCAGGGGCGGGACGAGGCGGGCCAAATCCTGGGAACATCTGCCGTGAAATATCTGTAAAACAGGGACATCTTGGACACATGTCTGCGATGTTCCAGACTATCCAGATTCCGGGTCAACTCCGGGTCGCCGACAAGCCGCACGGTTCTCTTATGAATGGAATCCAGTAGCTTTAGGGTGTGCTTTGGTGCGGCACCTCAGCTGTGTAAGCAATATCCTAAGCACGGTCTTATTTGCGCTTTGTAGAGCAAGAGGTGCGGTGTATAAAGTTTTTTGTTGCGAAATAGCGCACCAAGCATCTGGAAGGCTAATTTTGCGATGTTAGCAACGTGGTCATGCCAGGACATATTGGTATTGACCGAGACACCCAGTAGTCCGATTGACGAGAATGAAGGAGTGGTCGATCGTGCCATAATGATGTCAGAGCCTGCCGTATTGGCCCTCTTGGTGCTTGGGTCTTTGCTGCATTGAACTGGACCAAATTTCTGTCGCCCCAAGTTTGAACTTTTTCCAGATCTTGATTAATTGCTGTAATCTGCTCCTGTCTGTGGTAGTCTCAGTAGCTGGTACAGGTTTTTCGTCTATTGTTCTCGGGATACTTGAGTAGTTGCTGATTGACTACACGATCCATGACTTAGGAGATTATTAATTTGATGGCGTAACTTTCTTGCCTTTTTTGGAGCAGGTTGCATACGAGCGACTTTCCAAGAAGATGGGCAAATCTCTTTTCCGCAAGACAGAGATAAAAGCCTGGAAAACGGGTGTTAGTTCGTTGGCGTAGTTCTTTAACACTATGGCCGGTATTCCGTCATGTAGGGATGCGTTTTGCGTATCTAGTTCTTTAAGGATTTTACGAATATCACGGTGATGAAACTTGACTTCTGTCATGGTAGTGTTGATGTTCGATGTGGTGGGAAGAGCTTCGCCTTGGGGGACGTCTAAGGTAGAGTGCGATGATAACATTATGGCGAGCATGTTTGCTTTTTCCTTGGCTGTGGTCGCCGTGATACCACGTTCGTCTGTCAAAGGTGGGAGAGACGTTTTTGTAAAGTTATTTCTTACTGCCTTTGCTACCGACCAGAAATTCCTAAAGCCACTGGGGCATTGCAAAAGTTTATTCCTGATCCTTTGATTGTATTTGTTCTTACTCGCTTCAACAAAATAATTGCGACTTTCAGCGGTCTGATTTTGGTGCCAGTACTACCTGTAGGCTTGCTGTTTCCTACCTACAGCTCTTTCGCATCTTCTGTCGAACCAGAGCTTTTCTTTAGATGTTATCTTGATGGAATTTACGATGTGTGTTTTCATTCCTGAGGAGATTACCTGAGACCCTCCTTTGATCGTCCCAGTTTGTAAAATTGTAATGACAGATTTTGCGGGCCAAACAGTAAGAAATGGCACTAGTTAGGATAAATGAAAATAAACGATTGAAAGGCATTTAACGGTTGTTTAGATGATGATAATGTAAAGTAAGTAAAGTAAGCTCTACTTGTATGTCATGGTCATATGGTCATAAGGAAGTGGAATTCATCGGCAGTGGTTGATGGCTATTCATTTACCAATACGGCTACTTAACAGGCCGCTGGCCCCAATTGGTACTTAATTGCGACATGTGAAGCTGCACGTAATGCTTTGTGGGTCAACATCAGCCCAACAGAAAATGTCTCAAACTGGCACTGAATCTGATGGTCAAAACCACAACGATTATATCTCGACTTTGAAATATTGCCTTTTTTCTACCTACATGTTCATCGGTTCGAAGGAAAGACCCTCCACGTTAATTGCCAAGATATCCTCGTTCGCTCGAAAATGAGAGACGACCACAGAACACTGAAGCTATAGCCGGCGACATCGGTCGGTTACATTCCTTTATATTCCGAAGTATGAAATAGTTAATATTTTGAAATTTCATATAAAAATTCTAAGTTCAAAATAGGTATGTTAAGTTCTAATGTATGGTAAAGAGAATATTAACTACATAAATCTACCAGTGAAAGGGAAGAAACTATATTTCTGGGTTTGGTAGTGTTTCAACGCTACAAAATCCACGGCCTCTGTTGTTCGCGGTGATTCGAGTTCTGGCGCGTCACCTGTCGCCTGCCAAGCACGTGAAGAATCAAATTGCGCCGCTGTGTCTCATTTTTCCTATCACATGAGTAACAATCACACCATTTTAAAAGTTTTGGTTTCTGATAACAATCATCAGGGATATTAGATCATGTGGCCTACGATATGATTTAGACCCCGGCTATTACGTCTCTGTAATTTTTCACTTGAGGTACGGTATTTGCTTTAACTTGGTAGCAATTATCAGCCAAATAAGTCTGAGAACTAACATTTTGGCCTGTCTTTAACGATATCATAAAAGTGTCAGAAAATTTTGCGTTTTTCAAGTGTTTCTTAATAATTTAAATGACCTTGGAAATGATATATAATTTATTACATTTCGATTTAATTATTCAGATACTTAAGAAGAGATGGAGCACTGTCAACAATGGAATATAAATTAATTCATGTCAACCTTGCAATAAAGGTATTAATATTAGTAAAGGAAAGCATAATCATTAATTAGGCGTTAAAATGTTATAGAAGTAAATGATGCTTGGAATTAAATATAACTCGGTGCATATGTCTGAAAAATTGATTCGGACTGAAGGTACATTTGGACATATTCATAAATATCTGTTATACAAATCTGCTTCTATGAAGCGAGCGTGGACACATTGTAACTGTACTATGTGCAATCCTAAATCTGTTAATGATATAATATTGATCTCTACCAGCTCAAAGACACCACTATTTCTGCCACGCTTAAATATTTATTTTTGAAAATGTGTATTTCCTACATGAATGGTATAAAAAAAACTGAAAATAAAGGAAGCTTTACGACAACCACCATTTTAAATTTCCCATAATACCAATTTGTCTGTAGAGATGATTTAAATTTAGTCCAAATAGCAGTATTTTGTTTCCCCTCGTATAACATGAGAAATATTTTTAGTTATGCTCCTTTTTATTTCAGGTAAATATCAAGAAACCCAAGTACGACCAGAGCGAGATATAGAGTCAAGAATTCAAGGTTTGCTAAACGTTGTGAGGTTATTCTTTATGGCTAGATGTTTGATTTAGTATGTAATATACACTACAGCGCAAGTATATATTTCCCTGCGGTAATAATAGAATTGAAGTACCGTATGACAAAATCTTTGATTTTAAACAAAATTTTTTTATTCAATAAAAATACAAATTAATAAATATAGAAAAAACACGAGGCATTTAATAAATCAATATTATTTCCTAAGGAAATAAATTACCAGATAAGTACAATGATTATAAATTATAACTATATTATAATAATATTATAACCAACTAGTTCAACAATAAAATAAGAACAATATACTTGGTGTAGCTAGAAAACTGTTCCCTCTCATTCTTGATGGCGAAATGAGCTGTGAAAGCATATGCTTTCTGAAACTTCATATTTTGGAGAATTCACTGGCAATGGTTAAATCTATCCATCTAGAGATAATTTAAAATTTAATCGCCGCTGTCCGATCATTACTTTATAGTGGATAAGCAATAAATACCTCAAACATGGCAAATTTATGACCGCGAAATGTAAACCAATAGATTCACATTTCGCCTTGCGCATTATAAAATTAGTGGACGCCAGCTATTACAGTGTGAACATCAACATGCAGGAAAGGACTCTAAAATTTGAAATCCTATTTTAAGCATAATCAAAGATCTTATCCTTACATATAATAAAGTAATGGAGATCGAAAAGTCTGTATATGGGACAAATTTATATTCAGTCGACTATTGACGATTTGCAGATAAAAAATTAATAGTTAAAATAAATTTCGTTGGTTTGTTTGTATGTTCGGGCATCATTGAAAAACCAATGAAAGGATTTTCACGCAGTTTTCACTATTTAAAAGCTTAAGATGGGGGTTAAGAGATACGTTATAAGGCAACCCCTAAGGGGTTAAAGCAGGGGTTGGAATTTTAAATGGGGCATTTTTATTTAAAAGATAATAAGCAATAGAATCCTGAAAATTAGTACGTGCACTCTACTAACAAAATAAGTAAAAACGTGTTTCAGAATTTAATAAAATGTTTAGTTGGAGGTGAAGAAATAGGGACGCCGCGCGCCGTGTGTAGTAGATTCCAACCAACGTTCGGGCATGATAAGGTCTGCCTGGTCGCGATTTTACGCTAGAGCTAGCACAAGACACGCCCACCATAATACGTCAGCTTTAAAAATCTCCGATGTACTCGGCGTCAGCACATCGCACTAAGTATACTGCCCTCCAGCACAGGGCTTCGTGTATTCTCGGCTAGCAGTCTCGCACGCATTTGTAGGAGTCTTTTTGAGGAAAACAAATGTCTAGAAAGAAGCTCGACTCGAATGGTACTCTTGTTTAGAATGCGAGGCAATGGGTTCGACCCCCCAGCTCTTGCAAGCTTTTTTTATGTATTTATTTTTTGGCTTAGTTAGTTTTTTTGGCATGCCTTGGGTTAGTTTTGGTTGGTTGCGCCCCGCAGTGGGCGGAGGACATTACATGAAGTGAAAATCTAAAAATTCTTTGCATTTTGAAAACAGGTGAAAAATACCATATACACGGAAAAAATTAAATCTTCAAATAAGAATAATCTTATCCTTAAAGATAAATATTTGGTGCCAGTATATAATGCTTTAATCAAGTTTATTCAAAGCATAATTTATATATTCATCTATTCTTGGATGTAAGTGCGTATTTACTTGGTTTCAATTATCTTATAGTTAGAATAAGAATAGCAGACAGGATAAATTGAAGAAAAAAAACTTCTATGAAAGGTATCTTCAAGGAAGAGTCTGATATTCTTATTTTTATAATAAACTACTAGCTGACCCGACGAACTTCGTACCGCCTAAGAGCCAATGAATGTCGTGTTAACTTTTAGCTAAACTTAATTTATTATTTTATAAACGTAAAAAAAAACAACACATATTTATTATGTTCTGTGGTTTATTGGGATAATATATTTAAAGAAAACAGAGATTCAATAAAAGTTCAAAAATCAAGTATTTCAATGGCGTGTCAGCAAGACATTTTTTGCTTTATTGCAGTTATGTATATTGCTGCACGGGTTGACTCAGGTTGATTCTCTTTACTGAAACACATTGTGATATATATTTTTCGTTTTATTATCATGCGCATTTATTATTAGTTTATTAGGATAATATATTTAAAGAAAACAAAGATTCAAAAAAGTACAAAAATCAAGTATTTCAATGGCATGTCAGCAAGACATTTGCTTTATTGCGGCTATGTATATCGCTGCATTGGTTGAGCCGGATTGATTCTCTTCAATGAAGCACATTGTGATATACGACGTTTTTCGTTTTATTCTCAGGCGCAAGAACAAATAAAGCGGATGGTTTGCCGAGACGTAAACATGCCATGTACAATTGACCATGAGAAAAACATGCATTTTTTACATTCAGACCACAAACACTCAAGGCTTGGCCTTGTGATTTGTTAATCGTCATGACGAATGCAACACAAAACGGAAATTGAATTAGTTTAAAGTCAAAGGGCACATCGGTTGGGATCATCGGAATCCTCTGAATGAGAACTTCCTCGATCATATTTGAATTTTCCTTTGGGTATCGTCGCGTGAATTTGATCATGAGTTTTATTATCACCAAACGCGATTCATTGCATGGTTTTGGTTGGTTTAGATTTCGAAGCATGATGACTACCGAGCCAACCTTCAGTTGTAAATTATGCAATGGTAAACCAGGCACATCCAAGGAGTTTAAAAATTCAGTTGGATAGTTGGTGACTTCGTCTTCGTTTGTTACACAATCAATAGATTTGAATGAATGCAGAGTACCAACGATTTGATTCTGAATTACGAAGTTTATGTCATTGACATCTTTGTTCTTAGCCGCCAAAATAATTCGCCGGGGATATCCAGAAAAATAAGCCATCATTTCCATGCCTCATTAATGTATTATAGACTTCCTTCTGTTGGGCATTCAACAGGGATACATTCATTTGAACTGACTCCTATACTTAATTCATGTCGATCATATTCATGTTCCCGTTCCAATTCTCCAATAAATGCGTCATTCATTCCACGATCTGGTGCTGGCATTCCTAACCTGACTAACAAACTGTAACACATGGCTTCGATCAAGAGGAAAGCCTGGTTATGCATCTCCTGATTCACCTTAAGATCGGGACTTCTTGACCTGACACGAATTAGATGTAAAAGTCTTCTGACATGTTATCCTTGTATTTGTTTCACAGGTCAGGTGGATTCAATGGAAGCATGTCGAAATGATGATTGCAAATAATGTGCGTATCTGACTTGAAGTTGTAGAGATAATTGCTTCAGCGAGTGTCATGTCCAATTGCGCATCGTTTTCAAGCAAATTTAGCTCTTGACATGCAGCACGAAATGTTGGGCACACTATACAATTAACAGTTTGTAATTATTGAAATGATATTGGCCCACGAAGATTCACCAGCAACAACCGCAAATAGAAGCATTCATCATTCTTCGGATGAACTGTGTAATACGACCAAGAGCATCAGTGGAACGCACATCTGAAAGACCTGGAACCGCATCGCCTTGCTTCCGATGTTAAATTTTTCGAAGAAGAAGCGTTCCAAGTGTAATAACGTGGCATCACCGAGTAAAGCAACGTTCCCGCAAACGGATCACTTTGGCAAATCTCAAATAAACTGGTCAATGTTGTCGCTGGAGGAGCTTCAGCACGTTGAGCAACATTCGACGCGATGAAATATACTCGTTGACCATTCTCCAGATGCACCGCCAAATGTAAAACAGTGGGATGACGTTCTTGAATAGAAAATGAGAATATACACCAAGTCGCCTCATTGCAGTTCACGTATCGACCAACTTGACAGCGCGTAATTTCATCGTTGATATTCGAGGTTTGGATGCCAAAAACCGCCATATCGTTGCCTTTCGCAACATATTTGCAGATGTATTTGATGAACTTCACCGAATTGCAATATTCAATGTTGTTGATTTACTATCGATGTTTAAGCAACACTAAGTACGTATGACTGATCTACCGAATGATCTGGAATGATTGATACCAACCGATTTGACAGTTGTCGTCATTTATTCTCTAAATTTTTGATATTTCGATTCGAGTACTTTCTATGTATTTCAATATCTTTCTAGATTTGAATATGCTACTTTCCCACTATTTTCCGTTGAATTTCTATCATATATAGTGTAGTATGTCACTGATTTGCAGTGGATATCAAATACTACTAAAAAACTATAATCGTGCATGACATGGGCTGTCAATTGCGGAAGATGACGGAGTTCCAAGCCTAATTTATAACTAATTTTATTTATAATTTTTTATCCGAGAATTTTTACGATATTTTAATAGTTATTCTGCTATTCGGGGCGGAGACCATTCCAACAAACTAAAGATCATAAAAATCGGTTCAGCCGTTCTTGAGTTATAAGTGGTGTAACTAACCCGACTTTGTTTTATGTATATAGACTAGCTGACCCGGCGAACTTCGTACCGCCTAACAGTCAATGAATGTGTTGTTAACTTTTAGCTAAACTTAATTTAGGATTTTAATTTCAATAGCTTATTAGGATAATATATATAAACAAAATAAAAATTCAATAAAAGTAGAAAAATACAGTAAAATCATTGCGCCTCCAAAACATCTCGAATCATTGCGCAGATCTTTCAATGTTCGGTCAAGTGCTTCAAATGTTCGTTTGTGTGCCATTGTGCATTCGTCGATCTGGAATGATTGAGACCAATCGATTTGACAGTTGTTGTCATTCATTCTCTATATTTTTGTTTATATTTCGATTCAAGTATTTTCTATTTATTTCACTATTTTCCGTTGAATTTCTATTCTATAATGTGTAATATGCCACTGACTTGCAGTGGACATCAATTATTACAAAAAAGCTATAAGCATGAGTGACGTGAGCTGTCAATTGCGGAAGATAGCGCAGTTCCAAATTTAGTTTATTTAAAAATATTTTCTGAACAATTTTTCTGATATTTTAATAGTTATTCTGCTATTCGGGGTGGAGACAAATGTAACAAATCAAAAATCATAAAAATCGGTTCAGCCGTTCTTGCGTTATAAGTGGTTTAACTAACCCGACTTTTTTTATGCATACACTGCCGGACAATTTTAGGGGATATGGAAATTTAATGTCTGAACTTAAACTGGAATAAAATGAATAATTTTCACTCAATCTCCAAAAATGTTTTTTACACTGAAATGTGTATCCTTCTATTATAATTATATGCTAGGAAAAATTAAATTCATTAAACAAGGCGCTACATACAAGGTGAAATGTAAAGTATTATTTTTTCCCATTTCTTAAAACCCCTGTATAAAAGATAGCACCACCGAATTAAGTGATCTCTCTGATCTTCTAGGGTGGCGGAAGTGTCAGCTATATTTTGTTTTTTGAGTTTTGTTTCTATCTCATGTAATAAAGGTTGGATGACTGTTTTTCTAAAACCATGCATTTTCACATTAATGCATTATGGTTCTAGTTAGAAGCTGACTGTGCTGTGCTCATTATTTGTTATTTATTATTGTAACCGACATTACAAAATTTACAGTTGTCATTTGGCTATTTTTCTTTATCGTGTTTTCAAAGTATTATTACGATATGCCGCGACATTTAACTCCAACTGAAGTTAGTCGAGCTATTGGTATGCTAGAGCTTGTTTCTATCTCATGTAATAAAGGTTGGATGACTGTTTTT
This sequence comes from Pissodes strobi, assembly GCA_016904865.1. Lineage (NCBI taxonomy): Eukaryota > Metazoa > Arthropoda > Insecta > Coleoptera > Curculionidae > Pissodes > Pissodes strobi. The sequence continues at coordinate 8,092 of JAEQML010062582.1, read as the reverse complement.
CTAAAACCATGCATTTTCACATTAATGCATTATGGTTCTAGTTAGAAGCTGAGTGTGCTGTGCTCATTATTTGTTATTTATTATTGTAACCATAGTGTGACATTACAAAATTTACAGTTGTCATTTGGCTATTTTTCTTTATCGTGTTTTCAAAGTATTATTACGATATGCCCCGACATTTAACTCCAATTGAAGTTAGTCGAGCTATTGGTATGCTAGATGGTGGAATGAGGCAAGCCGATGTAGCTGTCCACTTTAATACTTCACAAAGCGTTGTAAGCCGTTTGCTAAAACGATTTAGAGAAATCAGTTCAGAATCGAGACGTTCAGGACAAGGTCGAAAAAGAAAAACAACAAGGTTTCAAGATCGCTTCATAGCGCTTCCAGCGAGAAGAAATCCGAGCACTACTTCAGTCGCAATACGGCAACAACTGGAAGGTGCTTCAGGAGTTAATATTACTGCATAAAAAGTAAGAAGACGTTTGGCAGAGGCTAACCTTGTGTGTCGCAGGCCAATGAGAGAAATGCCACTGACTAACCAGCATAAGCGTAGAAGAATAGAGTGGGCAACTGAACATCAACAATGGGAGGCTGAGTGGACTAGAGTTCTGTTTTCAGACGAGTCCCATTTTGGACTGTATAGCGACTCAAGAATAATTCGAGAATGGAGGCATAAAAATACGGCTCGTCACTTAGGGCATGTGCAAGAAATTCATCCATTTCGCGGTGGAACTGTTATGGTTTGGGCTGGCATTGCAATGGGGCGACGTACTCAGCTGTATATCTGCAATGGTAGTATGAATGGACTAATCTATGCCCGGGATATTATAAATGGATTAGTAGCGCCTATAGCACAAGAAATGGGTGAATTTACTTTTCTTGATGTAACGCACCACCGCATCGTACGCGAGATGTTATTGCTGACATTGAAAGGCATGGTATAGAGCACTTGAGATTACCTGCTCTTTCTCCTGATTTAAATCCGATAGAGCACGGCTGAGAATGTAACAGCGTGCCCTTGACCATTTTCAGCCGCCGTTCAAAATCTGGCACAACTTAGGGCCGGATCACCAATTTTGTGGAATAACTTACCGCAAGAACCTTTTGATAATTTAGTGAGGAGCATGCCGCGAAGGATTCAAGCCGTCTTGGAAGTTCGTGATGGTTCTGATGTTCTGTTTGATTTTGTTATGTCATGTATTTTCATTGTATTAGTTACAGTAAAAATTAAATTATTTATAGCCAGATTATTATTTCATTGTTAAAATACTATGCATTAATATGAAAATGCCTCGTTTTAAAAAAAGAATCATAGAACCTTTATTACATGAGATAGAAACAAAATTAAAAATACAGAATATTGCTGACACTTTCACCACCCTAGATGATCAGACAGATTACTTAATTCGGTGGTGCTATCTTTTATACAGGGGTTTTAAAAAATGGAAAAAAATAATACTTTATATTTTACCTTGTATGTAGCGCATTGTTTAATAAATTTAATTTTTCCTAGCATATAATTAAAGTAGAAGGATACACCTCTCAGGGAAAAAAACATTTTTGGAGATTGGGTGAAAATTATTCATTTTATTCAAGTTTAAGTGTAGACATTAAATTTCCATATCCCCTAAAATTGTCCGGCAGTGTATTTCCGATTTCCGTTTTAAGGCGGAGACAAATCTAATAAATCAAAGATCATAAAAATCGGTTCAGCCGTTCTTGGTGTAACTAACCCGACCTTGCTTTATATACAGAGTGTCCAATAAAAGCATTCAACATAATATGGAAATTATTTTTATTATTAGTTTCTCAGAAAATGTTATTTCTGATAAAAAAATTAATTTTGACAATGCTAAATTAAGGATAAGTTATACAGGGTACTTAAAAATAAAAAATTGAGGTTAAAAACCAAAAATTTTGGAATATCGGAAAACCTTCTGCAGAAAAAATAAAGTTCCTATTAAGGCAAAAATAAAATTCAAATACCATTTTTTCCAAAAGTGCACTGTTGCGGAGAAAATTCACAAACGATTATTGAAAAAAAGGCGAAAAACCGTGTTTTTCTTAATTTTGTTCTTAATTTTTTTAGCACTATCCTAATAGGAACTTTTTTTTTTCTGCAGAAACTTTTCCGATATATCAATTTTTTTTTTAATCTTGTTTGTGTTTTTTAAGGACCCTGTATAACATCATTAATTTAGCATTGCAAAAATTACTTTTTTGTCAAGCATCAACTTTTATAAAGAATGACATTTTCTTAGAAACCTAAAATAAAGAAGTTTCCCATATGTTGCATAGTTTTTGAACACACTGTATACTTCCGATTTCCGATATTTTAATAGTTATTCTGCTATTCTAGGCAGAGACAAATTCAACAAATCAAAGAACATAACAATCGGTTGAATAATTGTGATTGATGAACAACAAAGTATCTAAATTTTTATCTTTAAGCTGGTTTCTTTCCTTCGTCATGATATCACCTGCCTTGGAAAAAATTGTTTCGACTCTCGATAGCTCTTTATAAAACTATCGATTGTTCAGATAGTTGATTTACTACCGATATTTAAGCAACACTAAGGACGGATGACTGATCGACCCATATACGTAATGGATCGACCGAATGATTTGGAATGATTGATAGCAATCGATTTGACAGTTGTTGTCATTTTTCATTTATTCTCTATAATTTTTTATATTTCGATTCGAGTCTATGTATTTCAATATCTTTCTAGATATGAATATGCTACTTTCCCACTATTTTCCGTTGAATTTCTATCCTATAATGTATAGTATGTCACTGACTTGCAGTGGACATCAAATATTACTAAAAAACTATAATCGTGCGTGACATGAGCTGTCAATTGCGGAAGATGACGGAATTCCAAGCCTAATTTATAACTAATTTTGTGTATAATTTTTTATCCGAGAATTTTTCCGATATTTTAATAGTTATTCTGCTATTCGGGGCGGAGACAAATCCAACAAACCAAAGATCAGAAAAATTGGTTCAGCCGTTCTTGAGTTATAAGTGGTGTAACTAACCCGACTTTGTTTTATATATATAGATTAGGCTTAAATGGAGAAAGTTTATTCTTCTTATAATAATAATTACACTCCAATCAAGAAACCAAACTCTATTTTTAAGTTTAAATATATATATATTTGTATTGACACATTGCTTTAAGATGTATTTACACTTCTTAAAGCAAGAAAGTTAATATTGCATTCACCGACTATTCTTGAGTACAGACTATAGTCTTTAATGCGCATGATTGATTAAACACGTTCGTATCCAGGTCTGTCTCTTGTAATTTTATTTGTGGTTTATTAATGTATTAATAGCTGGCGATTGTTTTTCGTGTGAAATAGTTAAAAGTGTTTAATGATAGAATAATTATTGATATCCTGTAACTTGGAACAAATTATTCCAAAGTTTTGAGGTAAGCTTTTAGCTATTGTAACCGTTATACCCACGCTGGCAGCGTGCACGCTGCCATTCTGATAACATTTACAATATAAAATCACATTACTATTAATAGCTAAAAACTTTCCTAAGAACTTTCGACTAATTTATTCGAAGTTCCAGGAGTTCAATAATTTTTCCATTTTTAAACACATTTAACTATTTCACTTGAAAAACAACCACCCATTAAAATATATATTGCATTTTATTGAAGCATGTCGTATGTTTACAGACATAATAGTTGTTTTTGATATAAATCCAATGTATACTTATTTTAACTATATATTCCATTTTAAACAACTTCTATTATGTTTACTTAAACTATAACACAGAATCTATTGAAGCATAATATAGGTATAACATAAACTAACCCAATCTTCATGGAACAATAATACCCCCTATACTTGTTTCAAGTATCTACTCTTCTTAAATCAGTACTAACTTAATTTTACTAAATAAGAATAACGTTTTATTTAATTGAAGTACGACTATCCTTGTGGCATAGGAAATGCACTTTAGCGTTGACTTAAGATTAATAATCTTATAATAAGAATAGCTCTTTTTCTGTGTATTACTGCGGCTCTGCTGGAGCGCAGTATATTTAGTGCAAAGTGCTGACGCCGAGTATATCGGAGATTTTTGAAGCTATACTAAATAAAACACACTTTGTATTCCATGCATAAATTAACATAACAGAGCGCTTTCGGCCTGGGCCATCATCAGAGTTTGTCATTTCACGAAAACGTGGTTCTCACCTCGATCTAGTTTTATTTAGTGTTTAATGATTAATTATGTGTACCCTTTTCAAAAATGTGACTTATAATTTTATATTTTGATGTGACCGTTGTCGTTTGATGTTGTTTGTTCCTCTTCGTGGATATGTCTTTTTGTTCCACTGACAAGTAACACTGATGATGGCCCAGGCCGAAAGCGCTCTGTTACGCTAATTTGAATTAAATTTTATGCATGAAATACAAAGTGTGTTTTATTTAGTATATTATATTTCGTACATGCACACAGACTTCACTCTTCATTTATTTTTGAAGCTGGCGTATTACGGTGGGCGTGTCTTGTGCTAGCGTGAAGTATATTTAGCAAAATCGCTGCCAGGTCCGCTATTCTATATAAAGGAATTTTTCATAATTTAGTTATGATAATTATATTTAACATTTCCTTGTCGCTAGTGCTGGCTATATCGTTCGGTATAATGTTTGTTACGGTAATAGCATTATAATATTAGGGATTTTAATTCTTGGATTATGATAATTAGAATAGAAATATTAATTTTTGATTATTAAAATTGTCAGTATGAACACAATACATGATCCGTTTATTGTATCATGAACACAATAGGGGAAATTACATTGATTTCATAAATCAATGGGGAATTATCGTATCGAGCAGTAATTACGATTAACAAATCTAAAATGTAAAATTTTGCTCCTCCTGATAAAGTAAAGAATCAAATCCAAATAGAGCAGTTCATAATCACTATGCACCCAAAGGACTAAACAAAAACCAATAGGTTAAACTAAATTACAAAAATATATGACTGTCCTGAGAGCAAAATTAGTTTGATCAATTTCTTTTTTTTTTCTTGAAGGAGAGGCAAATCTCCTTCAAACTGTAAAATCTTATTTTAACATATATAGACATGGCATTCTTTATTATTTTTGTATAGGTTTTTCCAAGTATGTTGAAATATTTTTGTTTGTTCTATCACTTGCCTCGTTAGGTTGGTATCGTAGGCATCAACACATGTATTTTTTAACATTTTATTGTCATTCATATCTGTACTTTTTTCCAACAAAAATACAAACTGAAATCAAGTCCGCAGACGGACGCATCAGACCACCTCTATAGTACTCGAATTATCAACACAAAACGCCATCAAACTGCTCTGCTCTGGGCAAATATCTATATTGTCGTTTATTCTCGTTTACTTTAATGCTTTCATTATTATTTAGATTCAAGTATTTTGCTTCTCCTATGTATATTTTCAGTCCTCACATGAGAATTCTTTCTTTCGCTTTCTGATTATGTATTCAAAGTCATATCTATCTTCTGCATACAAAATATACTCACCGGCCACTAATAGAGTATACAGGCATATCGTTGCCTAGCTTATATAATGAAAGGTTGAAAAGCAATTTTCAGTTAATTTCAGTTTAATTAATTTTAGACAAGATGCTTTGAGGTAATACATATTAACGAACTTCTAAAGGCCGGTTAGTAATTTCTGAAGAAGGAAGTCAAGCTTTTGATGAAGTTCGATAGTTTGGAAGTTTCTTAAATATCCATATTTCTATAACTTGGCTGATATTTTCTTCCTGAGGCATAATAAATTTGCTAAAAACACAAACCGTTTTTTTGTGATTTGGGCTTATATCTGGAAAACCATGTGTTTTATTGAAAATACCTTTCTACGCAAAATTAAAGTAGAGAAAATTTACTACATTTCATAGGAGGTACCTACATTTCTTCCTATAAACAATCGCTCATCCACTAGAGCGCGCCGAAAAAAGCTCGAAATCCAAAAAGGTAGCAAAAACGTGATTTGTGGCACTTTACGTCCGATTTCCATGGAGACACCCCATGTTACGCTGCCTATTGAGAATGAATGCTTTTACAGTGAAAACACATAAAATATATGGAAAGTTCATTGTACCTATTTGCATTGTGCTTACATGTTCTGACATAAGTATTTAAAACAAAAGAGAAGGTAAAATTAACAAAAAATACTGGAGATAAATTAATGAAATAAACTTATATTTCTTCTAGAAATTCATACAAGAAAAAGTACGTAATCTAAAAATTGGGTAATTTAAGAAAAATAAAGACGTGTGAATTTAAGGTTTCTATTGGTTCGGCATATTTCAGCGACTCTGTAGGCTACTAAATTACTTTAAAGTATGCACAACGATACATTCAAATTGTATGTCCCCAATTTTTCGCTTATTTTTTAATATACTGGTACTCACGCTACATCCAGCGTTACGCGATATGCAAGTAAAAATAATAAAAACTAATATAATAAAAAAATAAATTAATGAATAGCTGTGAAATGATTATTTACGTACTAAAATTATGAGTTAAATGTGTGGTAAGTCTCTTGGCATTTTACTTTTCTTCTATTGCAGGTGTGAATTATAAAATATTCATGTTTTTTATTAATTTTATATGCAGATTATAGAAGAGATTCAGCTTTCTCTTTTAAAAATCATACAATTATCTAATTGTAATTGGCTTATTTCCTATTCATAATATAATATACTGTAACCTGTAACAGTAACTTAATTGTTTTCCTTCAATAAAATCGTACTCGTTTTATGAAGAGATTAGAATAATTCTCCAAAAGGACAATAGTTCAGCACCTTTAGTATTGTCACAATAAACTGAAGAAGGTAGCTGAAAAAAAATCTCTATTTTCTATTAACATGGTTGTTAAATATAATTCTATTATACAGTATTCTAAATGCATGCATTTATTATATTCAGCGCTAGAATGATCTATAATCAAATCAGTTTCTAATAAATATTTTCCTCTTGTTCGAGATAAATCGCTTTTTAATTACAAGGATACGAAACCGTCTGAAATATCATTTCTCAAGAGATACTTTCTTACATCCAAAAAGAATGTATTGATAGAATTTAAGATTTATAGCGAACATTGGCTCGTTACAATCAAAGAGCTCCGAGATTCATTGTTTGCTGTTTTCCTTCTGATATTTCAACTTCGGTTATATAGAGATGATTTAATTTCGATAGGACGCATCTGAACTATTTTTGTCTGAGATACTCTGTTCCAACTGACTATGAAAACCGTACATGGGACGGTAATTTCCAGTTGTATAATTCGTTTGTCAACATGACAGAATATTTATCGCCTTCAAAAGTGAAATTGACTTCTAGAAATGACGGTCCCTCGTACGGTTTTCCAGTCAGTTGGAACAAACAGATAATATTGCTATGGCAGGGCAAAGAAGAAGAAAATGCCTGAAAAATTAAATTTTCAACTTAAATATAGTATCAATAGAAAAGGTGGAAAGCGAGATTTGCAGTAACTACAGGATTACATTCTATAGCATTTCTTCCCAAATTATACTCTATCCGCACCCATAGGATTTTTAAAACACACACAATTCAAAATACACAATGCATAGTTATATATGGCAGTAATTAATTCAAGATCTAACATTTTGCCCCATGATTAAATCTGAGACTTAAAGTTTCAATTTGCGCTAATAGTACTTTAGAAAACTAATTTCAAACTACATGCCAAACATTTTGAACTGAGTGTCTATTTAAAGTGAGAGGAGTGAAGTTAATGTTTACTACATTACCTTCAGCATATATTTCCAGGTCAGCGAATTAAATACTCGCAGCAGCAGGGACGTCATACAATAATCAGCAGCTTCTATGGCTGTATCTATTGGATCGACAAATATTATATGAATGTAAAAATTTTGATGGGTTGTATGAAAATAGTGTAAACATTCGAGGGCAAATTGGTTCAACGTTTTTGACGCCCAATCATAGGCCTTCAAAACTGTTCTTCGTTGGATGTGGTTAATTCTAGTCATGGACGGCGTTAAAAAGTATATAGCTTTTGCTCGAACCATTTGCTTA
>MU193341.1:3322-24210 GCA_016904865.1 Pissodes strobi | reverse complement strand
CAATATCCCAATTCCTGGTTGGAGACATGTCTTGAATCACATCAAGCTCAATGGTCCATGTCCACGATGAAAACACCACGACAAGAGTGAGACTTTTGAAAATCCTACCCCAGATAGTTTCGTCTTTTCGGGACTCATCATCCTGTGTGGGCTTTCACTCACTCTGAGTATCAATGATGTGGATAATGCTAATCGAAAGGGACCCAAGTGCCAAACTGTGATTTTTAAGATATTTCCTTTTAACGTATGAGGAGGCTATATCCCCCTTTGTTTACGTATCAATAAAAATGTATGCACAACTTATGAGAAAATAGATTTAAGATGGGTACAAAAACAAATTGACAAAACATAGCGTCAAACTTTATACATTTTAATAGATATTTGGAGCATGGATCTTTTTTAAGGAATACCGGAAAACAGTTATTAATTTCAAAAAAGAACCAAGAAAATCTACAACATGGTTACTTTTGAACAAAAAGATTTTTAATAAATTTTTATTTTAAAAAAATAGAAAATAATAATCTACATGTAATTATGTAAGTGAAGTTATGGGAATATAAAAACAAAGTTATTTTCTTTTAAATAAACATTTATATAAAACAAATTTTATTTCCAATGAAGCAAATTTTCTTCATTGATCTTCTTCTAACTGAAAATCCATATCTAGCCCAAAACCTTTTAAATTATCCTCATAGTCTTCTGTGATGCTCATTTTATAAAACTCTTGAACTTCTATTGGAATAAATTTCATCAAACTATTGATGTCGTCTAATTTTTTGCTAGAAATTGCTTTCCCACTTGGATAGAGGATAGTAAGTTTAAAAACTTCTTGAATAGGTCTTTTTTCTTTTACTTTTTTTGAAATATCCAGTTCTGTAAATGGTGTCCCTGGTTCATGGGATTCTTTCAAGAATATTGATTAGGGCTTTGATTTTTCAATCTTAATCTCTTTTGCTTTTAGCCAGCTAATTTTTTCTTTCTTTACGCCTAGTTTTCTATTGCAGATTTTTTTCTCTATTTGTTCCGTAGAATAGAAGTATTCTTCATCCATTGTTTCGACAACAATTTTTTTTCTTTTTTGCTATTTTAATAACTTCTTTAAAATCATCCATAGTGTAAATTATAATTTGCTTTAATATGGAGCGTTCTATTAGGCCAAAATCTGTATCATTCTGGAGATAGCTATGACCTGATTCTAAGAACTTGAAACTTGTAATTTTTAAAGTCGGATGATATGCTAGAATTGTTTTTAGAATTAACACAATTTAAATATTCCTATTTTGGCCGCCACAACTATCTGACTACAAAATTAGGTTTTCCACTCCTTCTTTTAAATACAAGTTTATATACTTGTGCTTCCCTACCTGCAATACCCTCTTTCCAAATAAAGCAATAAGGAACGTCGGTTGATCCAGGATGAATACCTTCATTATAAATACTTAATTGTCGTTTGTAATATACTGAATTTGTGGGAAGCTTTGGTAAACCTAAAACATTCTCCATATTATAGGTCAGCCTTTCAAGAACAGGATTTGCTTTAGCTTCTTTTAGGTCGTGATTCATTAAGTTTCTAGCTATGTCTGCTTTCTTCTGATGCTCTTCATGTGCGGTCCCCAGACTTTCTCTTTCATTTTCATCAGTGGTATTTTTAATTTGGGATTTGAACTGGTCGCATTTATTGCATGTATCATTAGAAGGTGGCTTATTTTTCAAATTAAAATGTTTGTAATACGTAGTTTTATAAAAAGAAAAACTAACTTTAGGATTGCCCTCTTCTAGATAGATTTCATACATTTTACTTTCCGTTAGTTCCGTTGGCAAAAATTTGGCAGTTATTTGGGACCGAGTGTAATGCGATAAATATGTGGGAAAACGATTTATTTGGGCGATTATTTTTTGTACTACATCTGAATTTATTTTCTTTTTGCCACCGGAGGTGGTTCTTCCCTGTTAATCCTGTAGCTGGATGGTACGCACTTTAGTTAAAGCAGTATTAATCCTTTTTGTTGATATGCGGTAGGTATTTACAAACAGATTTCGGCAAACAGGAATATTGTCCAACATGTACGTTCTAGTAAAAGTTTTTCCCTCTGAGTTTTTGTTCGCTTTCGTTTAACAGGGAGTTCTTCAATTGTTGTTCCAATAAAACTTGTCTGCAAGTCGTAAGAACCAAGGCTCCAAAATTTCTCAAAAAGTGTTTTTTTTTATTCCTTCTCTAAATTTTTCATTGCATCTTTGTGCACATTTACATTCGTAATTAGTTGTTAATGGTTTACTGTGGTTTAATTCTCCTTTCACCGACTAATACGACTGGTTTGTATCTTATAATTTTTTTTCTGCTCCTTGAAGTCTGCCATGGATATTTATTTCGTCTCCCTTTTATTGGCCTTCCTTTCCACTTTTGGCGTTCATCCTTTAATTTTTGTCATATTCGATTTTCATCTTCAAGGTTTTCATTTTCTAAAGTCTCCACTTCCAGTTGAAAAATCAGATGGAACATAATTTTGATCCTTAATACTGTCATTAGAGTCTTCCAAAAATGGTCAATTATTTAGCGACGTAGAAGGGACAACGTAAGTTTCTGGATTCGTTTGAAATGTAGATTAGGCCGTCCATTTTTCTGCTATGTCTAGCGCTTGACAGGTTTCAATAACAAATTTCTGTGACTCATTTATTTTATTTCGTATTTCCAAGTCCTTATTTTCTATATGGAAAAAATAAAACAATAGTACTATGTAACAAAATTAAATAATCGAAATATCTCTACAAACCTGCGAGAACATGAAATTTTGCAAGATCCTTCCTGCCTTCACGTGTAACATTGGTGGCAGCATACTGAAAAAAACCGCAATATTTAAATTGTTTAAAAAGAACCAACCACCAAATTGGGATTTGGCTCTTTTTAAAGAAAAACAAAATACACGATTTTTAAATTTAACGCAATAATAATATAATTTTATACATCTGAAATTAACTAGAAACAAAAAAAAACAACTAACACAATCCTAAATACTTATTTTAGTTCGCTTAAATTATTTTAACGTCACTTTTAAAACCTAACCTACAAAAATACTTACCGGCTCATTTTGACTTATTTTTAACTTCTTGCTTTGGTTTTCTTGTTCTGCTATATTTTGCCAAGCAGCCAACACAATACTTTTAGGCCTTTCAATAATACCTTTCATTTTTTTAATACTTTTGTAGAGTTTAATACGAAAAGCACGCGGCAGCCAAACATTTGAAGAGAACCAACAGATAATTGACTCGCATATGAAAGGAATTGTCGCTTGGATCGTTTTAGATAAATTCAAAAGATCCCTTCACAGTGGTGCTTGGGACCTTGTTCAATAGATGTCACTGAAATACCTAATTGTAGTGTGGATCTTTTTCCACATTATACATTGAACACTGCTCTGTCGTATGGTGCCCTTTGCTCACTTTTCATAATTTGGCGCTTGGTTCTTTTTAGTTTAACATCATCCATGTTATCGATACCCTGATGCACCTACCTGAGAGAAGACATTCACCAGCCGTCACTCGAACCGAGAATGCTCCATCGTCTGGATAAGCCCCGTGTTGGGTTATATGTGAGAAGATTGGATCAGCTGAAACAACTACTCCGAGAGCTAATACCCCTACCGGCATTGAATTATACTGCTGATTCCGTTTTCTCTGGGGATAAACATGCAATGTAATGGTTCACACTACACCCAGAGCAATGTCAGGAATATCCCAATTCCTGGTTGGAGACATGTCTTGAATTACATCAAGCTCACATCACGATAAGAGTGAGACTTTTGAAAATCCTACCCCCAGATAGTTTCGTCATTTCGGGACTCATCAGAGGAGCAGCCTTTTTTCACGCAAGGGCGTAGTGGCTTAAACGAGACGAAACTAACCCTAACTAACCAAAGCTAACGCAAACTAACCAAAGCTAACCCAAAACTAACTCAAAAAATTAAAATGACTTATTTCCGCAACAAGCTTTTTGGGGTATTATGTTGAAAAAAAATATTTAGAATGTAAAACACAAACATGTTTTCATGTAACTGATTTCAGTTATTCTAGAGTCGAAAAAATGAAAATGATGCATTTCCGCAGATTTTTTTTATGATTTTGTATTTGGGGAGGTTGCTCTATACTAAATAAACAAATATTTCTTCCATAACTGCTTTCAGCTAAGCGAAAGTTGATCCACGGATGGTGTCAGTGTGCGCTGGCCTAATAGGAAACGTGACGACAGAATATATAGCTTAACAAATCTTATATGATTAGCGCTCCATGTAGCGGTAACCACATAGGAAACGGAAAAATGCCTCGCGGCGCGTGTTAAGAAGCTTCACTTCAATACTTCACTTAGAAAATGTTAGTGACGTCGTCGTCACAACCCAGGGCTTTGTTACCAGTCCGGAAGCACCAGAAGTTTTGGTGAAAAAAGTTATGATTATTAGAGGAATCATTAGAGCCACTCTACATAGCAAACGATGTATTAATATTTCCATTCTGAAAAGTATATTTTCAAATTGCATTAGTTATCACATCTTTCTTCGACGTAAGTTATTAAAAGTTGTTAAGATTTGTGATATTTTAACTGATGTTCGTCGTTGTAATTTATATCCAGAAAATATGAATTTCACCTCGCTGCTTCTGCAAGTACGATGATTCTGAAAAACTTGGATTGATTGTGACAATAAAAGCTTAATATATTTGATTTTTGCTAGTAGTTTTAATCACATTTACTCTTATGCACAGAACAGCATTTTAAAACCTGCATTTTGTTGTGGTTCTCAACTTTTAATCTCCTGAAACAATAACATAATCTCTATATCATTTTTCTTTTCATAGAAAGCTTGCATCTAGTCACTACCAATCATACACCACCGCTTTAACAGTGACAATTGCTGTGGGATGTTTTCTGCTATTGCTTAATATTCTCATATTCGCCGGAATATATCATCAGAGAGATCGTGGAAAAAGCAAACAGAAACAAAAGGAAGAAATGGCCGAACAAGGTATGTGTCAAGTGAAGTATTATATTAATGTGAGCTTATCTGTTTTTTTTTATCGATTAAGCGAAACATTCTTTTTTTACGGAACATAACGTATTGAAATTACTAATATATAAAAAAACAACTTTTAAAATTCAAAAGCGAGAAAAAAATCTTAACGTTAAATGTTGTATGTTACTCAACTTATTCTAATAATTTCACGAATTTTACATGATTGTTTTCATTGAATTTTTACAATAGTTTTCATTTATATACAAATAAATTTAAAATCAATAATAGGGAGGGCAGTTTTGGTTCATATAAAATTACATCCTTTTAGTATTTAATTCGAAACTTCTATCGTATGTATGTTTCCTTTAGGTTTGATGTAAAGGTAATTGGAAGCTAGTTTGCTTATATCAATATTAAATGAAGAGTGAAGTGAAATGTACTAAATGAAAAACTTTTGTATTCCATGCATAAATTTAATCCAAAAGGACATAATCAGCGTAACAGAACGTTTTCGGCGATTGCCATCATCAGTGTTACCTGCAAAGGGAGCAAAAGACCCACTCATTAGTAAAAACCAACAAAAGCTGTAAAATTTTGGGTTGAACATTTTCAAATGGAGTAACCTATGACGAAAATAAAAATGAAGTTTGAATTTTAAATTTGACTTTTTGAATTCTGAATTTATTAAGATAAAAATGATAATTTAAACTGTAAAATGAAAAGATGAGTTTATTTTTTATGTGATTTTAGCAAAAGAAAAAGAAAAATTATGGAAGTTTTTTTTACTCACTTGTCAGTTGGAACAAAAGAACATATCCACAAGAGGCACAAACTACATCAAAACGACAACGGTCACATCAAAATTTAAATAACATTTTACATTTTAAGAAAGATTCACATAATTAAAACAGTTAACAAATTAACAGACCGACGTGGGAACCACGTTTTGATGGAACGCCAAACATGCCTCAGTTGACAAGCTTGACAAGTAAATCGAAGACCGCATACGCAAAAGAAAATACGTCAAGATATGGCGGTAAATTATAAACTTTTTTAAACAATACAAAGGATAAAATCGAAACTCTTTCAAAAAGTGGAATTTATAAACTGTCTTATAATTCTTGCGATATTACATACATAGGTAGAACATGCAGACCCTTCACAATTCGCATTAGTGAACATTTAAATAGGAACAGGAACTCTGCTTTTGGTGAACACCTGCGTGATCATAACCACAGTTTCAGCCCTAACTTTAATGCTAAAATTCTTCATAACATCTCATCTAAAAACTATAATAGGCTGGATTTTCTGGAAGACATCGAGATCAACAGCGAGCTAATGACAAACAACCATTGCCTTAATACTCAAGTTAATCTTAACATATCTTACATACCTTTACACAGGCGACTTCTTGATTGAAGTAACTCGGTCTACACACCCTGAACCTTTTTACTTAATTAAGTACTTTCTTTCTCTCAAAATATATATAAAAAATAACTTTTTAATACTTATAGCAAAGAGAATTTAATTTATTTTTATCTAGTTGAGGTAGCTCAGGCCAGTCTCTTCTCCTTATTAGTTAAGCTTTTCTTTTCTTTCTTTTCTTCCCATTTTCTTGAGTGGAGTTAGTCCAGGCTAGCTCTTCTCTTAAATAGTTAAGCTTTTCTGATTCTTCCTCTTTTAATTCTTCGAGTAGATTTAGCTCAGGCTAATTTCTTCTCTTAATTAGTTAAGTTCTTCCTCTCTCCTTTTTTTATTTCTTTGAGTAGAATTAGCCCAGGCTAATCTCTTCTCTTAATTAGTTAAGCTTTAGTAGTTCTTCCTCTTTCATGAAGTAAAGCTGGCCCAAGCTAATCTCATCTTAAATAGTTAAGCTTTTTCTTAAATCTAGTTTGTCTCAGACCTTTCAAATCAGTTTGTTGGGTCTAGTCTGGCACAGTGGTATTTCCTATATAATTTAAGTAAAATTTGGTAAAATTAAATATTTAACATTTTTCCTCCCTCTTACATTACTTTGTTTTCAAATTTAAAACTACCACCATTTCTTGACGTATTTCCTGTTGCGTCTGCGGTATTCGGCTTACTTGTCAAGCTTGTCAACTGAGATATGTTTGTCGTTCCATCAAAACGTGGTTCCCACGTCGGTCTGTTAATTTGTTAATTGTTTCAATTATGTGAACCTTTCTTAAAATGTAAAATGTTATTTAAATTTTGATGTGACCGTTGTCGTTTTGATGTAGTTTGTGCCTCTTGTGGATATGTTCTCTTGTTCCAACTGACAAGTGAGTAAAAAACTTCCACCATTTTTCTTTTTCTTTTGATTAAAATCACATAAAAAATAAACTCATCTTTTTATTGTACAGTTTTAATTATCATTTTTATCTTAATAAATACAGAATTCAAAAAGTCTAATTTAAAATTCAAATTTCATTTTTATTTTCGCCACAGGTTACTCCATTTGAAAATTTTTTCTTTGTTCAACCCAAAATTTTACAACTTTTGCTGGTTTCCACTAATGGGCGGTTCTTTTGCTCACTTTGCAGGTAACACTGATGATGGAAAGCGCTCTGTTACGATGATTATGTCCTTTTGGATTAAATTTATGCATGTGACTAGCATTCCATATTGTATCAAATAACATGTTAGGCAGCCAAAATTGAAACTATTTATAGCGGAAATATAATCTAAACCTGTTTTAACTTACGTGGCAAGAATCGAATTTTAACATACTGTAGTATGACATACCCAGATAAGTAAAGTTGTACGTTCGACACGATAGCACAACACATACTGAACCTTTACGAACAAGTGGAGATGTGCGCAGCATCTAATTTGATCAACGTTGCCAGTTGGACCTAAAAATCTAAGGATATGACTTGCGTGTTAATATGAAAACGCTTGGCGTTAAAGGGTTAAATTACTACTGTCTCCCGTGCCACAATTTGTAGTTTCACACTTGTAGCAATACATTTAAAACTTAAGGGGTATTGTTAGTTAGCCAGACGCCGCTGGAAGGTACTGAGGTCCTGGATTACGGAGGATACGCAGCTATATAGTTGCAATTTGGGACAATATCTCTAGAATGATCATTTCATTTATAACTAGGATATTCTCCCGTCAGGGTAGGAAATGGTTAGTAGATTTATCAAGGCCCTTGCATATACTCTCAGTCATACTAAAATTAAGATCCTAGCACGAAGAGACAGCAAAAATTACATTTTCTGTTTTCATTTAAAACAGTATTCTTCACAACGTAAAGCGATTTCATTAAATATGTACAGGGTTATTGACTATATTTGGACCAATAGATAACTCATTTATCTGGAGGATTAGAAAAAACGTTTAAATCAGGAATGTTGTAGGATTTCGCTCAAAGCGCTACAACTTGATATCAGAAAAAACAAACGAACGTCGTAAAGCCGTCAAAAACGACTATCTTAGGTTTTTTAATGAAGTATTCTATTGTATGTATAATGTTACATATTCTGATTCTACGTAAAATTTCGAGTATATTTCATTTAATATCACATGTATCTACATTCAACTATTTTTGCGCTATCGATGATTGAAAATCGAACCATTAATATGTTTTCTACGCTCTTCGTATATGAATTTACTTAAATCATTACGGGGTTTCTATGGAAACATCGGTAAATATCAGTCGTCAGTGATAACTAAACATCCGGAAAAGGTTAAAAAGTTTATTTTCACTCATTACGGGCTACACTCAACAAGAACACTTAATATATTTATGGCATAAGTTAAAAATGTAATAAAAATAAGAGGGAAACTAGGACTTTATATGCAAGATTGTATCAGAACCTGCAAGTTCCAATTTTGAACACATTTGCGAGAGTCTTCAGGAAAATAATAAATTTCCAAGATTTAATTTTTTTTAAAAAAAGGACAATACGACGACCTGACGATCGTATTCAGCTAGATGTTCTTCTTTATTTTAATGGTATATACAAAACTTGATTTTACTGCTTTGTATCTAAACATTAAATAATTTTTGGAAAATTCGAGTCACTCTATACCAACAGCATGTGAAGCATTAAATACTACAAACGTGATTCACTTCTTAAATGAAAAATATGAGACTTGGGCTGAATAGAATGGTTCACTTCGATGGTGCCCCAATAAGTCCGATCTTACTTTGCTGGACAGGTCTCTCTGGGGATGGCCTAAAGAGCGAGTACATCATGAATACACATTCCACACTTATTTAAGCAAATTTAAGGCAGAAAATTTTGGAAGAAATACAGTTCATTCCAATCCATCAGAAGCAGTCGTTGAGGGATGCCGTCCGCCACTTAAAAACGTGTTACCGTCTTTGTGTCGAACAAAACGGAGGTCACTTTGAACACCTGTTAAAGTGAATATTCAACATTTTTTTGTAATTATTTCATTAGTTTTAGTTTAATATAAACAACGCTTAAGTTGTTCTTGTTGAGTGTAGCCCATAATGAGTGACAATAAATTTTTTTCACTTTCTTTGGATGCTTAATTGTCACTGACGGCTGACATTGACTGATGTTTCCATAGAGACCCCGTAATAACTGTAGAAAACATATTAATACTGCAATTTTCAATCGTCGATAGCGCGAAAACAGTTCAATGTAGTTATATGTTATATTAAAAAATGAAATATACTCGAAATTTTACTTAGAATCAGAATATTATATGTAACACTACATAGGGAAATCCATTTAAAAAAAAACCTAAACTAAGTTAGTCGGTTTTGAAGGCTTTACGAATTTCGTTTGTTTTTCTGGTATCAAATTCCAGCGCTTTGAGCGAAATCCTTCAACTTTTTTAAACGTTTTTCTAATCCTTCAAATAAACAGGCTATCCATTGGTCCAAATATAGTCAATAACCCTGTACACATGTTATGCCATCAAATATGAATTATCCATGAGAATAAAAGAAATACTTGTGCAAATTATGTTAGTAACAATATTATAAGTTCCATTTTACTGACTTGTAAAGACATGTTAAACCACTGAAGCAGAACAATCCACCAAAAATAAACCGTGCACTGCGCCGGCTTTTGACTATATATCCCCGTTCTCGAGCGATACGCTTTCGGATCTCCTCCAAAAAACCTCGCAACACCCGACTTCATTTTATGACTTGTTTTTCTCTTTTTCTTTCTTTACATGTATATAGGGTGTCTCAAAACTGAATGTATACGGTCTAATGAAATAATATTTTAAATAAGCGGGTTACCTCAATGCCATACAGCAAGACTGTCTTCGTTTCGTAGGTAAAAACTTAGGTACTTAGTACTGTCAATTAGTGTTGTAGAGAATTCACGTTCGGAATAGTTTGAGTTAGTACTAATTAATTAATTGTACAGAAAAAAATAAACTAGTCTGCTAGTACTCGAGACACTGATGTGTAAACATACGTCCTATATCGATATCATGGACATGAAAAGCTAATACCGCCATAGCGGCTACCTTTCTAGAAGCGCCACTTGAGTCGTTGCAATCGCGGCCGTCCTAAATCAGCTTGCTCCTCAATGCGCATGGGTTATGATGTCACATCGGTTTACACATTTCCGACTCCAAATTTCTGTAAGATGTTTACACATCAAAATTACTACTATTTTGCTTTGATATTTTGTGACAATTTGTTGGGCTTTAATTATACATTTCTCCTTCTAAAGGCTATAATAGCAAAAACGTTTTGCTATTCTTATAAAAGACCACCGGAATACAATGCATGAAAAAAAGCATGATACCAAAACTTATAAGTTCTGTTCTTCAATAAATCAATTCAATTATATAACTTACAAGGCAACTAATTAATGGAGTGGAAATTGTGGCGCATGGCTTTTCTATATACATATTTTGTCACCTACATGCAGCTTAGGGTTATCAGAGAATAAAAAAGTAATAATGGTAGTATGATATGGATTAACTAATAAATTCTTCAATCTTCATAAAAGAAAGGCTGGTAGAAACTAGAGTTTAAAGCCAATTTTTCGTTGCCTTTTTTATAAAATCAAAATATTTGATTTTTGTGCTGCTTTAAATATATTTGGCTTAAGCTGCACAAGAATGCCAAATATATTAGGCCTTCTACCTGTGTAATTTTTTTAACCCTCAAAAATTCTGGTAGTTAAAGTTACCAACAAAAATATGGTTAGTAGCAAAAGTTTCGAATGTTACCATAGGGTTCAATATAAATCTCGTTTTATACTGAAATTTCTGGAAAATCCGATTGCCTCCAAAAACCTTAGTGTAAACTAATTAAGATAGGACTTATAATGTTGCTTTCATATAAAACTATTCCATCGTGAACTGTCAGTCAAAGAAGATTATGCAAGTCAAAAACCTCACAAAACATTTCTTTCTTGGAATCCGCTTTCCTCCAAATATTGCAAGCGTAGTTTCGTGCATATCGTGCAAGACACTACTTCTTCATTTATATTACACTGACGGCTGACGGTCACGTGTTTATTATAGAGGCGCTGTAACAGTGGTATTCTTATAGGTTTAAGTTGTTCTATGTGTTCATCCGATTAAAATAATCCTGCTTATATTTACGGCATTGCAAATTTACTCGAATTTGATGCTCCAATCGAGGAGCCATTAAGGAATCGTTTTTTTTTTCGAGTACAAGTACCTATTACTCCTTTCGTTGTACGGGCACTCTGAAGCCCAATAAATATTTAATATTAATGTAACTAAAGAAAATCGGTAAATAAATCATATTAACATAATAAATTCATATAATTAAATATTTAAAGCTTCCATAACAATTGTAATAACATAGAAATGATTTTCTTATATTGTAGGCAACTGCAGCAATTCGCCAGGCGATACATACGAAACGAGGCAGCAAATACAATATAATTGCAACAAGAGTCCATACCACACGATGTCGAGAGTCGGTAGTATCAAGAGGGAAACTGTGCCGAATTTCGTCGGCGACTATAATTCTGCAGATAAAATATCCTTGGCAGAGGTCCAGATGACTGAGCTTCCGCTGCAGGAGTTTAATTCATCGCCGCCGCCAGCTAAGCGTCTCGAAGGTGATATATTTTTCTGTGTATATTTATCCGACTAGTAATCACTCGGTCTGTTTAATTTCGGTCGCGCTCCAAATGTACTACGTTCCGATTTCGTTTGGGTCACAATGCTTTCCTTTACTTAATCTGTAATGTGTACTGTAATATCGATAGGAAGTGACAAATTTTATAATATTTATGCATTCCGTCTGATCTATGGATACGCCTTAGTATTTAACATCTGGAACATAGTTCAAAGTAACAATCTCTGTCTTTTTTGTGTTTACAAACAAACAGATACTCTCGAATTGCTTTTCAAAATTGGACAATGTTTTCGAGGCTTCCTTGCATTTACTCTCTTCACATTTCCAAGATTATAGCGCTTTCTTCGGTCTCGTGCTATTGCCCTACGCATTATCTGACACTATAAAATATTGGGTGCTTCACATGAATTCGTACTTTTAGTGAAGCTAATTTACAGTTCATAGTATAAAATGCAGCGTTATCTTCTAGGTAATTTGCGTGCACTTCCGCCAGATGTTACAACGTCTTCGACAAATAGCCAAGAACAGCAGTGCATTGCTACTAGTCCGACAATTCCAGATCCGCCTCCCCCTCCCAAGGGACAACCTCCGGGATCAGCCTACAACCAAACGGGAATCCTTAGATCACATGGAGTTCCCACTACTCCAGGAACTATGAAAAAACGAGTCCAGATCCAAGAGATTTCAGTATGATAGGATGTTTGAAATCTGAATTAGGTTTCACATGAAATGTTACAAGCGCAATATCACATTTAGAATAAGCATTTTAAACGAGATTATAAGCTTGTTGTAAAGTACTACAAGGTGGGAAAGAAAGTCTTTCATTTTTAAAAGTGTTCAGTTTAATACCATTTTGATGAAAAAAACGATTATAATATTTTTATACGGGTATATTTACCCATGTGAGGGTTTCACATATTTTTGCTAAACATATTATTGAAGTAAAAACTTCTTTATGCGCGCCTAGCACTTTTTTGTGGAGTTGAATGAGACCTAACCGTCACGCTCGGATATGTAACGTAACTAACGCTCTCTCTAGTGGTTAAAATGGTGAATGCGCTTGTTATAATTATTACTGCCTGGTATGTTCCCGCACAGGTAGAGGGCCGAAATTTTCAGGTTATGTAGCCGGAGTAAAAAGAAGATCCTGGACGAAAACGGAAGCCCACCGTTTGACCAGGGGAGGGGGAAAAGGAAAAACTTAAATAATTAAATTTTTCTTCAAACGTCAGTGAATCCGTCATTACTCGACTGTGTAGGCGGCCGTGAAGTTTCGTTTTTCCTCCGCCGGAGCTCTACTTTTCACTTTTCCGCCGGCGGAGGTAAAAGTGTTGTCATAGCAACATAGATACAATACAAACAGACAACAAAATAAGCGTCAACAACTCAAGATTTATTAAACTACAATTTGTATTTATCACTCAATTTGTGACTGCATTTCTAAAAATCACTAATTTAGGAACAACTTGGTTATTATTTAATCGAACTTACTCAATAACTGCTTATCAATACGGAATTAAAACGCAATCGGAGACGCATCTTAAAAAAGAATTATTGTTGACAGTGTCCACTGACAGCTTTATGTTACATTATATTCACCGACACCAGTCTAAGCAAGGCCACCTACGACCGTGGTCTAAGCCGCCTTGCGAACCCATTTATCTTTAATAATAATTAGATATTATTACTATTAAAAAGAGATGTTTTTGCATTAATTTGTCGACATTTGAAGAAAAAACAGCATATTTTATTTGGAGGAAAAGTGATACTTTTCATGGCTTGCTCTCTATTACCAGCGTCACTCCGTTCGGCTGTTAAACACGAGCGCGCCATGAAAAGTATCACTTTTCCTCCATATAAAATAATATACTATTGTAAGAACGCGAACAGGTACGGGGTCGAAATTTGTATGGGGGGCCACCTTAGACCAAACCGGGAGCCCGGGAGTCTCATTAAAGAGAGGAAAAACCGTTTTTCTGCAACGAAGGCTCGGATAGAAATTCTGACAAACGATGACCCCGCTTGTTGTAGTTTTCACTTCTATCGTGTAGTCTTAAGCACACACAATTTTTTCTTTACTAGAGCATTTATTCGGGATATATATAATGCCGACATTTGGCGAAACTGATAAGTATAAGTACAGGATGTTTCAACAAGGATTAAACAGGGGCTTATTTTTAAAGTTGTCTGTTTTTTAAAACAACGAGCCAAATAGCCATTCGATGTATTTTTTTCCTGCTAAATTTAAAAATTGAACCAAAAAAAGCATTTGAACCAAAAACAAAAAACTTGCGCCATAGATGAACTATTTTTAAATGGAAGACCCTGTATATTACTCTATATTTGGACTCCCTAGAGGAGTCTAAACACATTTCATGTATAATATCCTATACCTATCTTTAGCTGGTTACGAAATATTGACAGTTGAAAGTCGAGCATTTGACAGGCTCTAAAATCTAAACTGCATGAGATTAAAGAAAACGCTTTGTACATTCCTCTCTTCGGTTTTCATAACCTATCGAATGCCAGTAACTTCGAATTTAACCCCCCGATAAAATTATTCGGAACTTTTAAACCTCCGGTTAAATTCAAAATTGCTGGTATTCGATAGTTTATGAAAACCTAAGATAGGAATGTGCAAATCGTTTTCTTCTATCTCATGCAGTTTAGCTTTTAAAGCCTGTCAAATTGTCAAAATGCCCAACTTTCTTCTGTTAATATTCATAAAACACAATGATAAATATTAACGCGTGGTACATCATCAGTTGCTTATCGTCTAACGCTAATGCGTACTTTCGCAACGGGCGCATGCGTAGCTTAAACTGTGGATTGCTGTATTAGATAATATAATATAATAATATAACTCTCCTTCTCTTTCTCTCTACGTTATATATTTCTCTCTCTCTCTCTCTCTCTCTCTCTCTCTCTCTCTCTTTCTCTCGTGGAAGGAAATGTTCTTAAACGTAACATGTCCTTGAAATGTCACTCTTAATTCTCGTTTAATTATCAAGCGGCCGCCTAAGAAGTTTCACTTCAAAAAAGATTCACAGTACACTGTACTTAATAAGTTTTAATAATTATTTATTAGTTAACATGTTGGCTGCCATGTGTGCACCGGTGCTACATAGAAGCAAATTAAAATCAGGCCGTGTGTTGCATATTGGCAACACAATCACTACATATTTCAAATGACTGGTGTTTCTAGGGGCTTCTCAGTAAAGCTTCTGTGTTAACGCAGTGGCCTGGTAATAATATATAATTCCTGTTTTCAATATTTGGTGGTGAGGTCGCCAATTCGCCTCAAAATCTGCAAAATTTGTCTTCACGTATTGCAAAAAATGTAACAAATATCTTTCCACAACCTGTTTTTCACTATTGCATTAGTCGCTAGTATTTGTTTTCATGATTACCCGTGCTACACACGGCCTATAAGTGAAACATACTTTCTCATAATATGCCATGTGTAGCACCTGTGCACACTCACTTTTTTTGCAAAACAAAACATTTTTTTCTTATCTAATATTAACTTAAAGGCATTAAACTTATTTTGAAGTAATTTGTGTTTCTATTTCACTTTGGGCACATGGAAAGCAATACCTTACTATTATGGTAGCAGCCAACGTGTTAAAAACTAATTTTTTAAGTTAGTTAAAAGAATAACATACGAAAACAAGGTAATAACATTTGTAATATTAAGGCCGAACATGTCTCATCCAACGCAGATTTAATGATGGTTTATAGGGACCAGAATCGTAAAGAACATCTTAAAAAAAAAGACGCGTGTAGCATAGTACACATTATAGAAGCGAATACTTCTTTACCGATTCTATCCACAATACCGAAATAGAATTATTGCACTTGACGCACGTTTCGCTAACCATGTTAGCATCATCAGGAGATGATTAAAACTAACTTTACCGATTCCAGAGAGATATCCTTTATCTCCGTTGCGAGACGAAAATTTCACATCCTATCGTGACGGGGCCTTGAAAAATCCCTCATGCAGCCAAAAAAGTATTCACTTCAAAAATGCATTACTTTCTTTCTTAACCTGTCATTGCCCCTAAGTATTATGCACGTTTATGGGATGTTAAAGTTAAGTGAAAACTTCGCTTGTAACGTTACATGCAACTTTTCATTTCAACAAATATAATAAATTAATATTTTTTTGGGTTACAAACAATCGGTAACTTTTATTTCCATCATATTTATTTTTCCATTTTTTTTTTAGTTCAGAAAAGTGCTTTGCACTCTTTTACACGAAATTTATATAATTACACACTTGCGAAAGCTATTCGGTAATATTTATATGCAGATTTAGTTTATCTTAAAATTGTTCTGTTTTATCTCAGTTAGCCCTTGAATAAAAGCCATTGTTCAAAAGAGTATAATACTAAATCAAGTTCAAAGAAGCTAGTATAAAACAATTCATATAGAGAGTTGCAGAATAGAGAATAGCAATTCAAAAAATTATGACTTATAGACATACGATTAGGTGAAAAAAATTTAGGCAATTTTTTTACAATCTAAAAACCGTCCACTAAATTAATTCCAGCTACGTTGGAATTTCAGATATCTTGAAAAAACTAATTTTGCATATTGAAAATCTGTAATGATTCT
Organism: Pissodes strobi; assembly: GCA_016904865.1. Taxonomy (NCBI): domain Eukaryota; kingdom Metazoa; phylum Arthropoda; class Insecta; order Coleoptera; family Curculionidae; genus Pissodes; species Pissodes strobi. The sequence continues at coordinate 7,527 of MU193341.1, read as the reverse complement.
GATTAACAAAAGATGCGTGTAGCATTTTTTCGCTTTCACTGCTTAGTTAAATTTTGATTGTGTTGTTTCGGTCTCCTAAAGCCATCGTCCCAAGTTTTATTCATCAAGGGCATATTCGATATTTTTAACTAAAATAATGTTCATTATCTTCCGTACGGAAAAAGAAGCGGTTTAAAAATCAATAAACCTAGATAAGTTTACAATGCGGTTTAATTAAAGCGGATATGAAAATGTATTGACTGTATTCTAATAGTTAAATACTATCTAACCAAGATATCTTCCTCATTAAGGAATTGCTAAGAATTGATCTATGCAACACGTTGATGCCTCTGCTGTCGGCGCATCCTGTTATATGTAGAATTGTACATTTGCGAAATATGAATTGATTGTATGTAATGTTTTAAATATTATTAAATATATTCAGTTATAGCAATTTTTCATAGTTTAATGTGACATTTTATATATAAATAAATATATATTCGACTTCATTATGCTTCTAACAACAAAGTTTTATGGCAGAATAAAGTCATCTGCAAACACGTTTATTGTTGTTGATAACGCTGACAATCAAAAGCTTTTCCCCACTTATATTAATTCATTTTTACATTCTTTGTTATCGACAATAATAAATAGCACTGATTTTTTCACTTTTGAATCCATCCTGGAAAGCTCGTTTACTGCTGATTATGTCATCTTCATATTATACCATGTTATGCAGTAAATAAAATGGTTTGAATACCTCCTCCTGTGTTTGCGATTTGTGTTTCATTATCAGGAGGGTAAAACCTAATTTCATATCGCTACATGTTTTTTTAATTAGATAGGTCCTGACATCACAAAAATACCTTAGTTTTGCCGAAAAGGACTATTTTTGGCATTAATTGTGGCTTTCGGGTGCAACGCATGGTATTTCACAAAAACAAGCTTTTTGAGATACAGGCTAAAACACATATCTTTTTATTCATAAAATTGCGATAGGCTTTTTTTGCTATGAAATGGATTATATGACCCTCATATAATTGAAAACAAAAAGTTTCCAATATAATTTTGTTAAAATTGTTTGATTGAAAGTTTTATTAAAGATTTTTTTTTTAATATTCTTAAGAGAAACTGTTACTTAACACTGCATAAGCAAATAAATAAGTTTGAAACATTTTTTATTTATATGACTTTTAAATACAACCCATAATTATAAGATCAATCGACTTACCTGTAAGGAAGATCGATCGGAATTATCCGAGCATCTTCGCCGTCCCTCATTACACTTTGTAGTATACAACTTTTTCCCAATCGGTACAATTTTTAAAGAAGTTATCTAAAAACATTGTGATTCAGCCGACCCTGGCTAGCCGCTCGAGCTTATCGCCTTGATGCGTCATTACAATTTTGGTTCGTGCGATTTTTGATTACATTGCATTTGGGGTGAAAGAGAGAAGGTAAAGACTGGGTGGGTTTGTAATGAGGGACGGCGAAGATGCTCGGATAATTCCGATCGATCTTCCTTACAGGTAAGTCGATTGATCTTATAATTATCCTTCGCATCTTCGCCGTCCCTCATTACACTTTGTAGATGTTTAAAGTATTTGCGATGTAATCTACATTAACTGAAAATTGCGATATTTCTGTAGTCCTAGATTTGTAAGGCCCTTTTTATAAACTAAAATTCAAATTTATAACCATTAGATTTAACAACACACATTATGAAGGTACATATATCATGTTTAAGCTTAACTGATATTAACCTTTAACTTATTTTTAATACTATAACAATATTCTTATGTAATATGATAACAAGTTGGTAAGTAAGTTATAATTGTAGCTCCATATTTATATGATTCTATAGAAATTATGGTTCAGTAAACAATATGCAAATCCAGTGGGATTATCCACGCCAAGTTTGTTATAGAATTTTGAGAATACTTTTGATTTTTCTGTCGAGCCAGCTGTCTTTCTGAATGGTTTGTAATGTAACTCCAATTCTTTGAGCTGCTGAAGTTGCCCCGTGTCGCGTGCTGTGTGCCCCAAAGATTTCCGTGTTTATACTGCTGGCTCTTAGTATTAACTTGACCCATCTGCTAATGGTTTGACTGCTGTCTGGGTGATAAGGCTTTTTGTGAGTGAGTATTACATTTTCTTTGGTTTTGCTACTTGTGGTATCGATTGCATCTGCAAATGCAACGATCTATTAGCATATTTACAGTATCTGTGAATGCCGTAATTTCTGTTTTTGAACAGAAAAAATAGGTATGTTCACTAGCTGCAACTGCAATTGCAGACAGTGGAGGGTACGATCGATTGTATCTGCCAATGCAACGAACTATTCACCTTTTATTGACTGGTAGCACCCTTTTTTCTTTTGTGCGTTCTATGTAAGTCTCTAATAGTGTGGCTATACATAGTTCAGGTTGATTGGTAAAGTAAGGTAATATCAAATTAGGTTGAAGCCTGTTTAAGCCACCTGCTTTTATTTTATCCGGGAATCTGATTTCAATTATGTATTCATATTTAAAAATATTGTCTATTTTTACTTCCGGGTTGTCAGTGTGCCGGTGTGCCGTTATTAGTATTAAGAGTGTTACTAGCTTTAAAGTTAGATTTGTAGATTTAAGGATTCGTGAAGGTACATGCTCTTTAAGAACTGTAGAACTGGGTAGGAATCCCAAGTAAGTAATTGAGTACTTTGGATTTGGGGGTCTTATGTTAAATGTTCCATTGAGAATCCCTTTTATAACCGCTTCTTCTTTTGTTTAATATTCAATATTGGAGAAAGTGCAGATTTGTGTGAGTTCATGGTAGAGTAGGATGACTCCGAAGACAATTGAATGTTTAGGAGCTCAATAAGTTTACGGTTTTGGTATATATTTGTTGGTGCTTACAAAACCAGAAATTCCCCTATTTATTGTAAGTATTTCCGTATTGTTTGAGGGCGCTATCTGTCAATGATTAAATAATCACTTTTATCGCTTCATGAGGTACGCTTTATTATAGAAAGGCTCTCCTGCAATGGGGAAGTTTCATAAATTTTTTATTTTATTTTATTTTATTTTTTTTTTTTTTTTATTATTATTATTGCTGATTTTGATAGCCCATGAAAAATAAGTGAACACATGTTTTTCTTTTTTCTATAAGCCAAAAAATGAGGCAGATACAACGCCTTGAGATGTGCTTATGACGTCACAATACACATGAATTGTTACGTCACACCATGCATAGTATATTTATATATACAAAACTAAAAACTGGTATAGCCCTTGTAATATTCATCTTAGTGGAAATAAAAAATACGTATCGATTTCTTTTTCACTCTTCTATAGTTTGCAATAAAAAATAATCAGTTTAATTTCTCAGGAGACTTCCTAATTTCCCTACAGCCAGGGAAATTTTCTTCCACAATGATTGTTTCTCTCTGCAAGGAGATGTGAGTAGGTATTTTTCAGGGTAAAAGATAATAGACTGTTCTGCCAGTAGGTCCCTTTTCTCTTGTGTAACCCCGAAAAATGAGCATTGTTGCGCGGGAATAACTACGCTTTTTTCAGAATTTATATAAAACCTAAATCTTGTAATGTTTGTGTAATTTAATTTATACTTTTAAACTCTCTTTTGAATTACCAATAACTAGCCAATCGACTAAGTAGAGTACAGTTTTTATACCCTTTAATTTTACATATCTTACAACTGGTTCGAGTTTTGTGAAAAGATATGGAGCTGTACATAAACCAAATGAAACACAATTAAATTGGTATAATACGTTGCAAAAAACGAATCTTAACAACTTTTTTGACTAGTGTGCATAGGGATAAGGAAATATGCATCCTTAAGATCAGTTTTCCCCAAGAATGCGTATTTAGAAATTAAATTTTTTGCTGTGCTATGTAGTCTTCTATTTTGCTAACCGGAGTGGTGTCCAATTGAAAGGCATTTTATAATCCTGTACCCACTCTATTATTGAACTGTTCACCTTTAATTTCTGCCAATTTTGAACGAATAATTCTAGTTCAGACGGTTGGCTAATTAAATTATTGAAAGGGAGGGCTAAGGCACTAATCCCAGGGACCATAGTTGTTTCTCTAATTGATACAGTAGTTGTCTTGGCAGGATTTAGTACTCTCTTTGAGATTTAATTTTGATGGTTTGAGGACATTACAGTTGGCAGCTGGTGGATACTTCTGTATCCTACTGTTTGTTTTTTTTTTTTTTTTTTTTTT
>MU193340.1:0-22139 GCA_016904865.1 Pissodes strobi | reverse complement strand
TACTCTACTACTCGGCATTCAAAAATATTATTTATTTATAGGTTAGGTTTACAGGTCTGCTCTGTTCCACTTTTTTAAAGTTACCTTCATAAGTAATCATCACCATTATGATGATTTCATTGGTTGAAAATATCAAGATTTAAATTTGCGATTGATTAGTTTGAGTTTTAAATAAATAAGGATCGTTTTAAATAAGAATTCAGGCAAATAAACCTACTACTAACTCAAACTAACTCAAACTAACCCCGATATCTTCCGTAAAATCGAAAAAAGCCACTGCTTATTGCTTAAAAAAATTCAAAATTCTTCTATCAATGCTCAATCTCTCATCTTTCATTTGAAACATATAATCTCAAGGTCAGATACGTTAGTCATAGTGGGCGAAAGTCAGGACATCCAAAGTCAAGTAAGCCATACCTAATTCAAGGTCACACTGAAAAAGAAATAGGAATAGGGGGAGAATGCGCTCCGGCGTTAATACCCTACTACTCGACATTCAAAAATATTATTTATTTATAGGTTAGGCTTACAGGTTTGCTCTGTTCCACTTTTTTAAAGTTACCTACGTAACAAATCGTCACCATAATGATGATTTCATTGGTCGGGAATATCAAGATTTAGATTTACGATTGGTTACTTGTCAATGAGTGAAAAAATCGTTATTGTTCTAGGTACTATCTAATACGATACGAATACATTTTACAGATAAATTAAGAAAATATGTGGCATCTAAAGCATATCTTTTGTATTTGTCAAATAAATGCTGAAATTGCTCCAAATCAGTTAGTCACGTGCGCAGCTGTTGCCAACTTCTATTGGACTAAAGACACACGAATCGATCTTACTCCTAACGGTTGATATATAAATTGAAAGAATAATAGATATTTGTACTTACTGTTGTTGTTATGAGACTTCGATGTTTTCGATATTTCCGTCAAGATGCAGCTGTACGCCACTATGATGACGGCAAGGGGAATCCCGTATAAAAAGATAATGCAGGATAGATTGTACACCAATTCCATCAATTCGTTGGGAAAAAACCCGAACGACACACACTGCGTAAAGTCCGGATTGTTTGGAGGCGCTCCTATGTGGAATACGAAGCACTGAAATGAAAATAGTGAAATTGGTAGACAATTCGGTAAAGCTTTCATGAATTTTATGTAATTAGTCCCCTATCAATAGGAAACATTTTTTGCTCCTGCGTCTTGGTTAAGTGCTACACTTTGTTTAAAAATGACCCAACCTTCACAGTAAATTGTGACTCATTAAATTTATTCTATGTCGAGTTTAAGGTACATAAATGATCTGAATATAATTATAAGAGCCGTAGCCGCTACTTCTCATAATAGTCCAGTCGTTTAAGATAAAGCCTTATTAAATAGTAAAAGGTTAAAGTTTGAAGCCTAATTAAATCGAGATAGATGATACAAGTTCAATGTTCCATATTTGTAAAGCCAATCCCCGGTTCACTATTCTTAGTGTTAGTATAGATCTCAGTACTATGTACATACGTATGTAAAGTAAATATGGCACAACACGGTAGAAGGTATTATACAAAATAACATTTTTAAATATGTATTACATCAACAGAGCAGCATACATTATAATAATTCACTTCAGACAATAATATTGCTTTAGAAAATAACGATTTTGATTTAAATTTAGGAGAAAATGTTGAAATGACTGCTTTGGATAATAATAATTTTGATTTAAATTTATATCGATATATTGGTCGATATAATGTAAAGCTCTGAGCCACTTTGACACTCGCAGTCACACTTTCGCACTCTCAGTCCCACCTAACTTCACATTCAATGTTCTTTAAGCTGTCCAAAAAGTCGTCTTTGCTATCTAAAAATATGTTTTAGTTGTCCAAAAAACTATTTAAAAGCTGACTTTGTTGCCTAAATAAGCTCTGGTAAGTCGTAACTATCCAAAAAGCTGTCTTACCCGCCTAAAAAGCTGCTTAAGCTGTTTAAAGTTCAGTCTGCTTTTAAGCAAATCTAACAACTTTTAGACAGCTTCAACAACTTTTTAGGCAGCTGAGGTAATTTTTTAAACAGCTAAGACAGCTTTGTAAATTAAATTCCAATTTCTTGTTTTTTTGTGATGCGCGCGCAACTGTAAAGCCCTGTGATGTGGTCCGGGCAACGTCTTGTGTTGTGGCAGAGCTATCGTGCAGCAGTAGCACCAACATTTACAAGAATCTAGGGCTATGGGGTGTAAGGGGTGGTGCGAGTGAAGCTCCACCCAAACGACAACCTCACCTGCACGCGGTGTACCCTGCTAGAAAATTAATGAGGCTCTGTTGACCGAGTAACTGCCGGTATAAGCAGTCCCCTCTCACTAGCCAACAGGCTTCTGGTGGAAGAGCAAGTGGGAGAGAGGGCACTCCTTTGCCCTTGGGGTTAAGGCGGATAAAAGGAACAAGTCCACGGCATAGGAATATGGAGAGCAACGGGAATCTACCATATTAAAGGCCCTCATGGACTTCCCAAGAAATAAAACCTGTACCATGGTACAAAGCGCAACGGCCCCTAGTCCGCGGCAGGTCTTGAATGGCCAAGGGGTGCTAAGGATCCCCGAGAGGAAAAACAATGCTAGGATCCACCCTAAAGTAGAAATGAACTCAAAATTGGCACTTGGAATGTGAAAAGCCTATACGCAGCCAGCAGGCCAGGACAGACCAACAAAGTAGTAGAGAACTTTGTGGCGCTCTCTGATAGAGCAGCGCTACTACAACTTCAAGCAGAACCGGTTGATCTTAACATAATCCAAATCTACGCACCGACCCTGGACAAACCCGATAATGAGGTAAAGGCAGGACTCATAATCATGGGGTACTTCAACGCCAAGGTTGGACAAAAGGACGTGTCGAGAGTACAGTGGGTGACTTTGGTCTGGGCGATCGCAATGAAAGGGAAGATATGCTAAGCTAATACAATTCTGTCAGGAAGAAAAACTAATCATTGTGAACACATGGTTCAAACTTCCACCATGAAGACTATACACCTGGCAGTCCCCACAACACACGAAAGAGCACCTCGTAAGAAATCAAATAGACTTTATATTGTTCAGCCAAAGATACAGGAATGAACTGCACGGAGTAAGAACCTAACCAGGGACCGACATAGGGTCAAATTACAACCCCATAATGGGTAAACTTAAACTAAACCTAAAAACGATAGAGCGAAGACCTAGTAAGAAAATCGACATCAATAACTTAAAGAAACCTGAAGTATGGATGAGAATCAAAGAAAAGGTCAATGAGGCAATCGCCGGAACCATGTCCCGAAATCAGGGCCCATCTAGCGTGGACAACACCTGGAAGGCCCTTAAGGACGCCATTCAGACTGTCACAAACAACGAAATTGGTCCACCAAGCAACAAAAAGAAGAAATGGATGAAGAGGATATATTGACACTTTTTAATAAGCGTAGGGCCTTCAAGAACATGGACATGGACTCCAAGCACAGGAAGATCAACAAAGTAATTCGGAAAGAGATCCGTAAAGCTAAGGAACAACAGCCTTAATTTGAAATCACGGTACCGCTTTGTGAAATGTTACATTTACTCTCTGCTACAGTATGGAGTGGAGACATGGACAATAAAGGCCAATGCCATGAACCGACTGGAAGCCTTTGAGACGTGGGTTTTCAGAAGGATGCTAAAGATTCCATGGACGGATCGCGTGACGAATAATGAAGTCATGGATAGAATGGAAAGAGTAAGATAATTGCTACAAATAGTGAAAAGAAGGAAAATTGCATACTTAGGGCATATATTCAGAAATTCCATGTACCAATTCATAAAGCTAATTACGAAAGGAAAGATCGAGGGAGAGAAGCATCGGGAGAAAGGGATTTTCGTGGCTGAAGAACATAAGAAAATGGACAAACCTCGATGCCTATTCACTTTTCAGAGTCGCCCAAAATCGAAAAGAATATGCCAGAATTGTCGCTAACATTCACTGAGTGGATAAGGCACCTCAAGAAGTAGGGCTCCTATTAAATTTGCGATGCGAAACCGTGCATGCGCAATGGCGAAACAACAACAATAGGTATTTTAGAGATGGCTTTGCATGGCTTGCATGGCCCTCCTAGCTACGAGGGTGCAATCAACAAGAACATTAGAGTATAATGATTCGTTCACCATCCTCCGCCGCGAGGGAGGGTGCGCAGTAGCAAAAATCGCTCACGTGGGCGAGGCCATATGTACTAAAAAGGGGTCTTGAAAGACAGCTTGCCGACTTGGGCTAACAGCCCCTCAACGGTCTGTCAAAAAGCTGTCTTGAAGGACAGCTTGTCGACTTGGGCTAGCAGCCCCTCAATAACTCCTTACGAGCGGCTATATTGAGGGCATTGTGGGGCTGTTAGCCCAAGTCGACAAGCTGTCTTTCAAGACAGCTTTTTGGACAGACCGTTGCAGGACTGTATTAAGGGGCTGTTAGCTCAATCGGCAAGCTGTCTTTTTAGTAAATATGGCGTCACCCACGTGAGCGATTTTTGCGCACCTTGCCTCGCGGCGGAGGATGATGAACGAAACATTATACTCTATTAAGAACAAAGAAAAACTAACCCATGGCTAACCCAAACTAACCCAAAATTAAGAAAAAAAAGTAAATTAATATAATTAATATAAAACAAACATAACCAAACATCTGTCGCGACCGACGGGATTCGTACCCGCAGCGCAGAAATGACAAGCATAACCTCTACCTACTACACCAACGAGGCATTGAAGGAATTTCGCTGGAAAGTAAAGACATCGATAATTCCGATACATTCGGCTATATTACGCATACACCGTTTCGCATCGAAAAGTTAGTAGGAGCCCTAGATGCTTGTCCAACATTTTAGGTTAGCGAGTGTCGAGTGATGCTGCTCGGTCTGGACGAAAGAATGGCAACGCCGCTGGAGGCTAGAGATCCGCATGGAATTAGAATAGGTAGCTTTTTAAACGGCTTTGACAGCTTCGTAAATTAAACTCCAATTTCTTCTTTTTTTTAAATTAAGATTTGTTCAACCGGTGAAACATCAATGTTTAAAAATAGATCGATGTCTTGCTTCCATGTTAGCTGTTCAAAAACCATTTGAACTTGATTTTAAATCTGGCAATTTTATTTGTATTATATTAACATTCCACGCCACTGTGTTTCGCATTCCAAAGAAGTCAAAGAATGTCTCTTAAAAACCTCGGCGATGCTCCTAGCGCCATCTCTTCCGGCAGCATGATACAAGAAAACAGTTTTCTTTGTATCATGACTCGAAAAGTTCAACAGAAGCAGTCCTGCATCGACCTGCATAATTCGTGCTAGGCCAATGACCTCGATATATTTCGAAATCCAAGGCCGTGTCAGCTACAAGCAGAAACGCATTCGGCCAATTACTGTGCTTTGACAGCGAAAATGGAAGCAAACAGTTTAGCTTCTCTAAAATACCGATCTATAGTAATCGAATTTTATAAAAACTAGTTAAGGTATTTCGACCAGATTTGTGTTTATTTTAGATATTCGCCTATGTTAAGTTTTATATAACTTCTCTGTTTTTACATTATTTGCCCTTTATGGAAGGAATATTTACGGAGTGATGTAACTTCTCCCATCAAAAGGGGACGAGACAACGCGTTCGAGTTGATCTAGTTCTCACGTTCTAGAAAAGAGTAGCTTCTCGACTCCCAACCAAGCAAGTCGCGCTGAGTGCGCGCTTCCGGTGGCATGGCCGCCGGCCACGCCATTTAGTTTCACGTGTCTCGAGATTCACTCTCTCAAGCGGCATTTGTGGTAGGTACTCTGCCATTGCGACATCTCATCGTAGTCGTCTCCCATGGACTTGTTCCCGGCGCTTCTCCAAGCAAGTCAAGATCCGTGGCTATGAACGCACGTGTGCATACCGTTCATAGTATTTGCAGGAAGTTAAGGTAAACCAACAGAGAAGAATTATTAAGGGTAGTAGAAGAATTCTGTACAGAATTGTACAAGAGTCGACAAAACCTTGATGAGCAACAAACAGAAAACTTAGATAACTCTGGAGAAAGAGTAGTTAACCAAGGATCGGAAGAAATGCCAGATATAACAACAGAAGAAATAAGAAACGCACTAAAGAAAATGAAAAGACATAAAGCTCCGGGTGAAGACGGTATTGTTATAGAAGCCGTAAAGATTGGAGGGGACAGACTTTTAGAGAAAATAAAGGAACTGTTCAACTTATGTCTGCACCAAGGCGAATCACCTACAAGATGGCACAATGCGCTAACCATTTTAATACACGGGAAGGGCGATCCAACAGATCTTGAAAACTACCAACCCATAAGCCTATTAAACCACCTCTACAAGCTATTCACAAGAATAATAGCAAATCGATTAAAAAGAAAATTTGACTTTTATCAACCTAGGGAACAGGCGGGTTTTCGGACAAACTTTGGCACTAACGACCACTTCCACTGTATAAAAAGCCTTAGAGAAAAATCGATCGAATATAACCGACCCCTGGTCCTGGTCTTCGTCGACTTCTGCAAAGCATTCGATACGATCGAAATGAACAGTGTAATGAAAGCGCTGCTGGAGGAAAGCCGTATAGACTATCGGTACTCTAAACTGATTAAAGACATATACAGCAATGCTACCATGACTGTAAGATTGCATAAAGATACAAAATGTATAAAAGTCGAAAGGGGAATTAGACAAGGGGGCACGTTACCTCACAAACTTTTTACGGCAGTTCTGGAACATGCCTTCAAGCAGTTGGACTGGGGCACCAAAGGAATCTGTATTGACGGCGAAATGCTCTCCCACCTGCGATTTGCCGACGACATAGCTTTTATAACAGACAACTTGGGAGAGATTAGAACTATGATTACTGAATTAGATGCCGTTTGCAAAGAAGTCGGTTTAAACATGAATTTTGAAAAGACGCAATTCTTGACAAATTTGATACCAAGTGAAAACCTAAAGGTCGGTGGTAACGAAATAATACTAGTCCACAAATATAAATACTTAGGTCATGAAATCCAAATTGCCAGAGATAACCAAACCACTGAACTGCAAAGAAGAATTACCTTGGCATGGGCTGCATATGGAGCTCTATCAGACATCTTCAAGAGCAACATATCAAATCACCTAAATAAGAAGACCTTCGACCGATGCGGGGACTTACGGTGCCGAAACACCCTCCTTAACCCAGGCTACAGCAACCAAACTCAGAGTAGCCCAAAGAAGAATGGAATGGTCGCTACTGGGACTGACTCTCAGAGATAGAGTCAGAAATGAGGAAATAATAAGATGGACAGGCGTCACGGATGTCATCGAGCGCATAGCATGGCTTGAGTGGAACTGGGCCGGCCATGCGGCCAGAATGACTGATGGGCAGTGGACCAGAATAATGAGAGAGTGGAGGCCACGAGCTGACAAAGGGTATAGAGGCAGACCACCTACACGATGGACGATGTTAAAATAATCGCCGGCAACTGGCTACAAGAAGCTTAGAACAGACACAACTTGAATAATTTAGGGGAGGCCTATGTTCAACTTTGGACGCAGAAGGCTGGATGATGATGATGATGAATGTACATGGTATATAGAAGCTAAGGAGAGACTTAGTAAGTGTTTTTAAGTGACTTTCCCCTGTGTTTGAAGATAAACTGCTTTACGATTGAACGGTGCTCGTCAATTGGTGAATATAGTGTACATAGTAGTGTACATTAAGGTAATATTTATCCTGCTATTATCACTGTATTTCATCTCAGCGCTATCTCAGTTATTCAAGCTCATACTGAGTGGTTCCGCAGGAACATTAATGAACATTTAATTGTATTTAGCTGCAAGATGGAATGCTTTAGTTTTTAAAGGTATTATTCTTCTGATATTGTGCAAGGTCGATACCTAGCACCGACAGATATTGTCCATATCATAGCAGTGACTAGATACAATAATTTAATATTTATATTTGTTTATTTATGAGTTTTCAGGTAAAATAATATATTAAAATATTCATATAATGCTAAAGGTTTTTGTTTTTTTACAAATTCACTTTAGAACTAGCCCCTATGGTAATTTATAGTGCCTATGAGCATTCTCTGTTTGCTTAGAAAATCGACCAAGATCTAATCTACAACATTAGCATCGATGTTTTCGCTTCGATGGACATCCCTACATTCTCTAAACTTGGATCGTGATGCAACTAAAATGTCGATATATGCGAATTAGTAATGGGTTCATGTCGAAAAACATAATTTGTCGATTTTTCTTCTTTGTTATATGACAATATTTTGGCATATATTTTTGAATTTGCGAGTTTGAGAGTTTGTAAAGCACTCATCGGCAACACTGGATAAAATACAAGCAAGATAACTTATCACGTGGAAGCAGTTGTAAAATGTCGTCTCTTAAGCTGCATTTAATATCATCTTTGCACAATTATAAATAGTTTTACGTTTTGCTATTAAATAAAGAAATTAAGGATAATCGGTTTCAGCAATCGAAAAGAGGAATTTTTAAAATATAAATAGACACATTAACCTATCACTGATCGAATTATTTATCGATTTCACGTATAACGTATATTTACAGAAAATACTTTCCACATTATACGATAAAAGAAGCCAACATATACACCGCGTATCGCGTCGAAGCATCAGGTGCTAAGTAATAGTGTTCCTTAAACATGCTCACTCTATAAAAACCGTCTGTAGTCTTTAGTCATAAAAAAAACCAAAACCCTTATTCTAGGAAACAAAGAGGGATCTCGGCAGAGTGCCGACCGCGTTATTTCCCTGGAGTATATTTTAGGTCCGCGATTGTTTTATATGGGGTCGATTGAACTCGTCCTATTTCATTCGGTTTGTCTGCGATACGAAACGTTTATAAATATATTTATTAAACCGGACAAGCGTCGCGCAGAATGAAATTGAAGTAAACGTACGAAGACAGGCTAACCCATGGCATATAAATATTTTTCCGCTACAGGAAATGAGCTGTTTTAAACCGTTATGGTAATTTTAACAATTCCGTAACATGATTTTTGTTTCCAGTTCAAAAAAATCGGTAATACCATGTTATAGAGAAGAAAAAAATAATGGTTTGTCCTCATTTAATTTTATATGGCTCATGTAATCAATAATTTTTAAGTTATTAAAAGGAACAATTTTTAACATCTTCTATATATTCCCTACAGTTTCAGATAGCAACACCGGCACACGCTATTTAAGACTCCTTGTATATTACTTGGAGCTTGACCTAACGCGGCACCTAATCAGCCCAATGTATTATTTTACTTCACGCATGACCCTCCGCTCGCTTCGCTCGCTACGGGGGCTCAAAGAACAGGAACTAACCAAAACTAAGCCAAGGCATGCCCTAAATGAAAAAAAACATACTTTTTACAAACATAACCTAAGTTTTTTTTTAACCGACAGGAATTGAACTCCGGGCCGCCGATCACAGGTCCAGCATCTAACCAGTGAATCATCAGAACACTTCCAGACAAATCATTGCACCGCAAAGACATCGGTAAACATAAGGCTGATTAGTTACAGTGCTAGATCTAGCTCCAAATTTGTATATTATCAGAAACTTAGATCTGTCAATTGTCATCCGTCATATGTCAAAAACAAAACCTCATAAAACGGTGTGCAAAAAAATGACAAATGTCAGAACTAAATCTCTAATTAGTCTAGCTTAAGTGAGCAATTTTTTGTGAATATTTCCTTATGGTCAAGCTTTATCATTTGCTGAAAAACCTCTGGTTGAAAGTAGGTAGGCCTCGAAAACAATTGAAGACAACAAAACTAATCTTTATTTATTATATGTCAAACTCATTTTAAGGCAATTTATTATTAGTTCTGTCAATTTACAGTTTCGTATGAAGAACTTTTTTTTAAGAAAGTGCCTGATGATGAATTTTTGGATCAAAACGTAGGAAAATATATTATTGTAATACATGTGCTGCTCAGAGGTTTAAATCTGTCAATTGTCATCTGTCTATCAAACACAAAACCGTTTAAAAGGGTGCGATCCACGTGACTAAAAATTGCCAAATGGCAGAACTAAATCTCTGATTAGTATAGATCAACTGGACGAATTTTATGAAACATTTTCTTGCGGCCAAACTTTATCACTTGCTGAAAAACAATTGAAGAAAATAACTGATATTTATTTATAATGTGTCAAAGTTATTTTATGTCAATTTATTATCAGTTCTGTCAATCTATAGGTTCGTTTGAAGGACTATTTTGATGGATTTTTTGGATTAAATCGTCGGAAAATATATTCTTGTAATAGATATGTTGATCAGAGGTTTAAATCTGTCAATTATCATCCGTCATCTGTCTATCAGACACAAAACCGCTTAAAACAGTAAGGATATTTCCTCGAGCTTACCACAGCGGTGTGGTTAGTTAAGTTCATGACGTCATGGTTTACTTTGTAGTTCGGGTGGTGACGTAGTAGTAACTATTTCAATCCAGGGAAATTCCGCAGCTCGCTCTCTTTATTTCTCCCTCTCTTCGTCTCTCACGACACAGGAGTTTCATTGTCTGTTTTACATTTTTGTCTTACATTTTCTATGTTAATTATATTATTATGCTTTAATATGAGTAAGACAATTATTTGAATGTGTGGCATTGTACAGAATGAAATAAACACCGATATTAATCAAGCATCAAGCGCTAAATTCTCTAGATTATAAGGTATCGAGGGTTGTTTAATTGCATTTCTTGAGGCATCCTCAAATTCGTCTCTTTGTATATTTAAAAAGCCATTTATATCATGCGGACTTACAGGAGTTCACACTCCTTTTCGAATAGAGGCATTTAAAATGTTTAACTAAAAATTGATCATAAAAGAAAAAACAAAAAGTAATTTCACAAAAAAGAGGTTATATCAATAATTACTTGATTTTGAACGCATAATTATGTCAAGTGGTGCTTTTATGTCGAATTCTTCGTTATTAATTAGCACGGAGTACGTAGCTATTCCATTTTGTTAATAATAAATTTTCTAAAGAAAATAGTTAATACCTACTATTTAGCAGTTTCTCCTTTCAAATTCATAATGTCAAACTACATAACCACTATAAATAGATAGTTAATTGGTTTGGTTTAGTTTGACGTCATGGTTTGACAGATGGTTCGAGGAAATATGAGTGGTTAAGTGTGGTATATTGTGGTAACCTCGAGGAAATATCCTTAGTGTGATGCACGTGAATAAAAATGCCAAATGACAGCACTAAATCCCTGATTATAGTTCAAGCCGGAAATAATAGTCAGTGACTCATTTTTAGTTTTATGGCGCGCCTTGAGGGGTAAGGGAAGAGATAAGGAAATTCCAGTGGCGGATATAATTGCTTTGTTAATTAATATGTTATAATAACTATCAAAGACATAATGGAATTGTAATAAGTAGACTTAGGCAAATATACACTTAAAAAAATAAAGTTTATGCACATAAATATGCATGATTTTAGTCTAAAATATGCAAAAAAACGTATATTCAAAATTATTCCTAAGTCTAGTAATAAGCAACAAAATTCTACTACAAACGAATAATGCTATGTATTCATTATGGCTAGGAAAAAAAAAGAGTCATGGATGATAAGGGGTTTTTCTTATCATAAAATATCATATTGAAAGTTGCATCGAACGTTTACATCAAAAATCAATAAAATTTTAAGTTTACTGCTTGTTATCGGAGGTTTGATCAGAATTTGATTCAGAATCATTACTATCACCACTTTCGGAACCAACATTGATAATAAGAGGTTCAACTATAACTTCGACCGTAGTATAATTTTTTTGTTTTATGACATGTTCGATACACTTCTGCCAATTATCAGCTGTAACGTTATCAATAGCTTCGTTTAACAAACACACATACACACACGGTTTTTATCAATGCATGTTCGCCCACAGTTAAATGTATTTTCACTTTTTTCGCAGGGGGGCCAAGTATTGTCGAAGCTTCGCTCTTTCCATTTTACAAATTAATATTTTGAATTAACAATACAAAAATTCACAGTCCTTCACAAAGATGCAACCGGGGAGACATTGAAAATGATGAATAAAAACGCAAAAATGTGATTTGCGTTGAAATTCATATAGTTTCCAAAAGCAGAGTTTAAAAAAGTAAAAATACAATCACACGAGTGTTTATAATATAGGTATGTAATTAAAGAAATGCATTTTTAGCAATAATATTAAACATTATCATAATTAAAACAAAAATAAATAAAAAAAATTAAGCTAGTCTCCTAGTACTCGAGACTGATGTGTAAACATATCCTATCACGACATCGGTTGTAAAAAAATGACAGCAGCAACTTATGTTCCCAAGCGGTAACCCATCCAAGTTTTAATCACGCCCGAAGTTGCTTAACTTCAGTGATCGAACCAGAACTGGCATTTTCAACGTGCTATGGCCGTTACCTGTACATTTTAGCTTGTTCATAGAATAAAAACAAAAACATTCGCATTTATAATATTAGTTAAGATTCTTTAATAATTCGCACTGGCAGCTTTGGAGCGGATTAATTCACTGCACAAATTCGACACGAAAATCTAATGCCACCAGGAATAACATCAACATATGGACACATAATATTTACCCAAGATTATAAATCTTGGGCCGACATCCTTTGATTTGGGACAGTCAATAACCAGCTTTTTCCAATTTTACTGTTTTAAACGTCTGGGCATCTGAATAATACTTTTTACGGTTCGTTTAATTTAAAATATGCTTTTATATCGTCTAAAATCCGTTTAAAACCGATTTTAAATGGCAAAATTGTATAAAAACACTTCACTGACGTCCTGGATTAGCTTGCTCCTCAATGCAACGGCTTATAATGTCACAATCGGTTTACACATTTCCGTCCCATTTGCCGAGATTTACCCTCATACCGCCGCGTATGATGTTCACACATCGAAAATGTGCAAATATGAAAATCGAAAAAATTACCCTTCACTTTTAGATAGGAAAATCCCTCTAGTCTAAGGGAAAATCTATTAATATATAATTAGCCATAACGTTACTGTAATATTTTTAACCTGTTCTGATTTTGTTTAGCTCGTTTTGGCTATGTTTAGTCACTTTTGGTTAGTCGTTCAAACAACTTTCCGTTAGTTCCAGTAAACATCCTACGCGGTATTAGGGTAAATCTCGGCAAATGGGACGAAAATGTTTAAACCGATTCTAGCCGCTAGGGCGGTATTATATACAATTTTGCCATTTAAAATCATTTTAAATGGATTCTAGATGATAAAAAAGCATATTTTAAATTAAACGAACAGTCAAAAGTATTATTTATTAATTATTATATTCGCAGTGTATTTGGATCCATAGCACAGCTTATTATTAATGGACGGTTGAATCTAAAATGTCAGAAGCCACGGCTATCTTCCTAAAAAAGTTTTTATACAATTTTGTCATTTAAAATCGTTTTTAAACAAATTTTAGATGATAAAAGAGCATATTATTATTTTAAATTAAACGAACTGTCAAAAGTATTATTAAGATGTCCAAACGTTTAAAACAATATTGAGTCATAGCCCTCTTCTAAAATTTGCAAAATTTGGTTATTGACTTTCCCAAATCTAAGGATGTCGGCCCAAGATTACTAGGTAAATAAGCTGTGTCCATATGTTGATGTTATTCCTGATGGATTAGATTATCGTGTCGAATTTGCGCAGTGAAATAATCCACTTCGAAGCTGTCAGTAAGTATTATTAAATAATCCTAACTAATGTTATAGATGCGAATGTTTGTTTGTTTCTTACGCTTTCACGCATATACTGTTCCGATCATCATGAAATTTTGTACAGATATTCTCAAGAGTATAGTTAAGAACATAGGACACTTTTAGGTTTTACCCGGGGCTTCGTTCGCGTTGATTTTTTATTATGTTAAACTTGGTTTTTAAACCTAATTTTTATTCTATGACCAAGCTAAAACGTACAGGCAGCGGCCATAGTATGTTGAAAATGCCAGTTCTCGTCCGATCACTGAAGTTAAGCAACGTCGGGCGGGGTTAGTACTTGGATAAGTTGGTACACTAAGCGCCAATTCAATGAAATCGGCATATCAAAGGCGAGACGCGGATGCAACGCGACGGTAAAAAAATGTAGGGGTATTGAGGCAATAAGAGCCGAGTTTGACGCGATTTACTTTGGTCAAAGTTCTATTCGGAACATAGAGTAAAATTTCCCGCTTAGTGAGTAATAAATGGAGGAACTTAAATAATGAAATATATTTTCATTAAAACTCTGAAAAATATATTTTGCGAAGTCACAATAAAAAAAATGAAAAGATAAAGGCCTTATTCAGCATATCTTAAAAAAATTACGGTAAATACGATTGCATATTTAAATAAAATTTGTAAATTATATTATTTTTTACTTCAAGAATGAAATTTAATACCCCGTGCAAATTTTTTTATTTTAATTTATTTTGGGGATGAACTACATCATAGTTTTGCAAAACTTTACAAATTATTTTGGAAAAAGTTTTGCAAAACTAATTGCCTACATTTTAGCAATTTCTATATTTCGTTAGTTTTACCACAATACGATACGTCATAATCAAATTTAATCTTTTGGGTTAGCCGCAAAAATTCAGTTCGTTTTGGTTAGTTTTAACTAACTTTAATTTTTACAATCTATTCCGATACGATTTAGCCCGTTTTGGTGCTTTTGGTTACTTGTGATTAGTTTTGGTTAGTCATTCAATCAGCTTTCGGTTAGCTTTAGTTAGTTTTAAATTATTTTAGTAATTTGATACGATACGTTATGGTTAATTTTAGTTAGTCGGCAAAATTCGGTTTATTCAAGTTCGTTTCATCTTACCTAAATATTTTTAATCTGTTCTGATATGTTTTAGCTCATTTTGGTGCTTTTGGTTACTTTTGGTTAGTCATTCACTCAACTTTCAGCTAATTTCAGTTAGTTTTAATTTATTTTAGTTATTTGAACCGATTCCAAAACGTTATAACCAAATTTAGTGTTTTTGGTTAGTCACCAAAATAAGGCTAATTTGAATTAGTTTCAACTTACTTCAATATTTTTTATTTTTTCGATACGTTTAAGCCCGTTTTGGTGCTTTTAGTTACTTTTGGTTAGCTTTGGTTGGTTATTCAATCAATTTTCGGTTACTCTCAGTAAGTTCCAATTTATTTGAGTCATTTGAACCGGTTCCGATACGTTAAAACAATTTAAACGTTTTTGGTTAATAATTTAGGTAGTCGCAAAAATTCGGTTAATTTGGGTTAGTTACTTATTTTATTCTTAATCTGTTCCGATACGTCTTAGCCCATTTTGGTTACCCTTGATTAATTTTGGTTCAACATCATTTGGTTAAGTTTAGTTGCTTTTAATTTATTTTAGTCATTTGAACCGGATCTGATACGTCATATCCAATTGTGATGTTTTTGGTTAACTTTAGTTAGTCGCCTTAAATCATTTGGACTAGTTCCGTTACACTATAACCAATTTTAGAGTTTTTGGTTAGTCACCAAAATTCGGTTAATATAGTAAGTTAGTTTTAACTTACTTCAATGTTTTAAATCTATTTCGATGCGTTTTAGCCCGTTTTGATGCTTTTAGTTACTATTGGTTAGTCGTTCAGTCAAGTCTCAGTTAGTTTTAATATGTCTTAGTCATTTGAACCGGTTCCGGTACGTTATAAGCAATTTTAATGTTTTGGTTAGTTTTAGTTAGTCGCCAAAATTCGATTAATTTGGGCTAGTTTTAACTTACTTTAATATTTTTAATCTATTTCGATATGTTTTACCCGTTTTGGTGCTTTAAGTTATTTTTGGATAGTCATTCAATAATTTTTCGGTTACTTCCAGTTAGTTCCAATTTATTTTAGTCATTTGAACCGGTTCCGATACGTTATAAGCAATTATAATGCTTTTGGTTAGTTTTGGTTAGTCACCGAAATTCGGTTAATTTGGGTTAGTTTTAACTTACTTCAATATTTTTAATCTATTTCGATTCGTTTTAGCCCGTTTTGGTACTTTTGGTTAGTTTTAGATAGTCGTTCAATAAACTTTCGGTTAGTTTCAGTTGGTTCCAATTTATTTAGTCATTAGAACCGATTCCGATACGTTATAATCAATTTAAGTTTAAATAAACAAGCTAACTCGATCTCTCACGCGTACGACGTTATGTGTGGCAAATGTAGCATGCACTTTTTCACGATTTGAGGCCCTATTTAGGAAAACAGAAACATTTTCAATGTTAAAACAAAACGATAACTTAAACCTGCAAGCGCGACTATGCAACAGATCTCTCACAAGGTACCTGCTCGTTTACTGTTGCAACGTTGCGACCTCCGCTCGACTGTCGTAAAATATCAGTACATTTACGTCCGTCGATCGCGAACCAGCTGCTTCAAATGCTCCGCGTAACGCGCGTATACGGGCCACAATGAATTTGGCAGCGGTGCATATTTTGTGCCGGAACGCTGTGTCCGCATTTAGAATAAGCGGCATTTTGCGAGTATTTCATACCAGATTTATTGTTAAATATTAAATATTACTTTAAGCCGCTGCCGTTGGTCTGTTTTCGAACTAGTGACTGACGTCACTGACTATTATTTCCGTCTTATACTATAGTATAAATCAACTGGACGAATTTTATGCAAACATTTTCTTGTTGTCGAACGTCGAACTCACTTGCATTAAGAGAATCAATTTTTTACATTTTTCCTATAATATTTCAAAAAAAAAATGTATTAATGAAAATCTAAGGGCGCACTCTATTTAGAACCTCCTGGATAACATCAGAGAATTAAATCTGTCAATTGTCATCCGTCTCCAGTCTATCAAGCACAACACCGTTTAAAATGGTGTGACGTGTGACAAATGACAGATCCAAATCTTTGATGACATCATCAGCGCTCGAAAGGCGACACTTTTCAAATACCTCAAGTGGGCCAATTTATTCAAACATTTCCTTGTAGTTGAGCTGATGGGTGACCAACGTTCAATTAATTAAACTCTCCCGAAAATTAGAATCTACAATTTTCTTAATCGATACACCCAAAAGAACATTAGATTTTTGCCAGTGGCGTGCTTGAAGAACAAAAGAGAGGAAACACCATGTTAATATTAATTAATTAATTAGGTAATTTTATTCATTTAGTTTTAGACATATTATGTACAGAGTGACCGAGGATTTATATGCAACAGGCCGGCATCTTATGGTTATTTCCACTAGAATTCATAAATTTCTATCTTAAACTCAGTTTCAAATACTATTTGAAGAGAATTGGATTTTCAAAAATCTTACGGAGAGTAATACCTACTTTTTTAGTTTGGGTTAATTAATAAAATATATCACAAAGTGCATAAGGGTCGTTTTAAACTATTTTTTTCTTCTAAATAATTGTTATTTAGTTGTTTTAAAACAATTGTTAAAATTATGATTATTTTTATGCAAACACAGCAGTAGAAAAACTTGTTTCAATATGTTAGGCCCGATTTGAATCTGACAAACACTTTTTCGTGGTAAATAGTGGAACTATGTGATTTACAAGCGAATGCATCTAATTCAACACATTCAAAGGCCCTATTATTAGCTTTGGCATCGACAACAATCAAGAAATAGTTTTTTACCGCTAGAAATTTTCGAATATGTGAAGTTATGTAAACCGAGACAAATAACCCAGTTTCGCTCCCAAAATTACGTGCAACGCTTAAATCGCCGTTTATGCTGACGGTAAAATGTCGAGGTAAGAATAACGAACCTCTGAAAAACAGGCGAGGGCCCGAAACGTATATACGCTCCGGGGAAATATACCTTCAAGATTACGATAGAGGCGTGCGAATTAATTTAATTTTTTCTGGGTCTAATAAAGCTAAACCATAGGCATCTTAGATGCGCTGACATAAAAATAAAACAGGAGGATCACTTAGTTTACGACGCCCCTTCACTTGGTCTAATAAAAAAAACAGTACGTGATTGTTGAGCCAATTTTAGGGCAACAAGTTCAACGTAAAACGTGGCCCTACAAACTTGTGTTACGTAGATTCAAAGAAGTGTTAAATATTTATAAATATTTTTGTTGTCAGATATTTTCTTACCGGTCCAACGCTACAACTCTCTATCATAACCTTAATTAGCTAGATTATATAGAGAACATTTGTCGGAAAATTTTACCTGTGGCACACAGAAGATGAGAGAAGCTCCCCACGCCGCCAGCAACATGACTTTCCCCCTTTTCCTCGCCACGTTCACCCTAAGGGGGTACATCACCGCGAAGTATCGATCCAAAGAGATGCAGACCAGGACGTTGCTGCTAAGATATGGTCCCAAGGCACGCATAAATTGGATGATCTTGCAGGCTGCGTTTCCTGCTATCCAGCGGCCCGTCAGTCGCCATCCGACCTGAAAAAGCAAGCACGATCAAATAATAAAATAAAAACTATACATGGGCTGGACGCTTGAAATGCAATGAGGACGTTTATATTCTTTCCAAGTGAAGTTAGCGCAAAGTACATAAAAACCTTTAGAATAGAGAAGTTTCATAGACAATTTATTCGATTTAATATGCCTTAACCATATTCAGAATCTATTGACTTCCTTCGCTTCAGGTACAAACTATCGAGCCCTAGGTGGGTTAGTTTAAGTTAGGAAATTTTCGAAGACAAAATA
This sequence comes from Pissodes strobi, assembly GCA_016904865.1. NCBI lineage: Eukaryota > Metazoa > Arthropoda > Insecta > Coleoptera > Curculionidae > Pissodes > Pissodes strobi. Next base: position 3,491 of record MU193340.1, on the reverse strand, counting down.
AATTTCCGAAAAAATCAGAATATTTGATCATGTGGTTAGTAGAATATTGAATACTGAATACTCCATAAAAAAATTTAGGGTTTAATCTGCATTTCAAGGCCACCCATCCGAGAACCGCTGGCACCGGTCCATAAGGTTCAGAAGCTGTTTATAGAGGTACAGAATCAGTTCAGCACCGCTTTTTATGAATCACCTTTAGACAGCTTGCCGATCTATACATAGGCCTACCTAAAGCTGTATACATATCTAAAGCAGTGTAAAGCTGTCTGCTGTATACACATACAGCCACTACTTTTTCCATTGGTTTGCGAATATTGACTGCCCAATCTCTTAAGGCCCTAAGGCAATTTCTGTAGTTGGTATGTTACCATACATACATATTTTCGTTGCAGTTATTGATATTCTCTTGTATTTTGGTTATTTTTTACTAAAATGTCATTTTACTACCATTCTTAGCAATACAACGGTGATAAGAATACTAAAAATTGTAGAAATCTGTATATAGACCGGTAAGCTGCTTACAGAGCTGTCTAAAGCTGACTCATAGAACTGGTTTTGAGCCGAATGTTCATGTATGCAAAAATGAAATAAATTCCGGTCGTATTCTCTTGGCTTATCTACTTATTGTTGCAATTCTATTGTATAATCTATGAAAAAAATACATTACTGTATATTTGATTGTCATTCCTGGGGCTTAAGTGTCTACGAGGCGCGTCTCCCCGGGTGGTGGATGGAGGGAATGGCCCGGTCTTCACGGATCGGGCTAGCAGTGGCTATAAGTAGGGTGAGGGAGCTAAAAAGCTCCCAAGAGCCTTTGCGAAAACTCTGCCGTGAACCAACTCTCCCAAGTCAAGATGTAAGGCAACGTGTCGAGGATTGCATGGTCACTGGGATAAAGCAGCGCTGTAACGCTCAGTTCCCAAACAAATACACACCTAATTTACATAAATATACAAGTTTACAATAATCTCCAACTTCACAATAATCTCCAAGTTCACAATCGGTGGTACAGCCTTTAGTGCAGGAACAATGGCGGCCCCCAGCTTTTAGACAGTGGAGAAGGGTCGTGGTGAGTTATAATGCCTGAGCGCCACGCGGTTAACTTATCGCCATGCCCTGATGCTGGATCTTCAGTGAGATTCGACCAATAACCACGAATTGCTCTCCTCCCCTATTGAAAAACTTGGAAGGGGAAACAAAAAGGAATATCACCCCAATTCAACAAAAATAACAAGTGTATATTCCGTATTGGTGACTATACTTTTAAATTAAATAAGAAAAATAATTGCTACAAGAAGAATTTCTTGTATATGTAGCTATGACAATTAATATATATGTATGTATGCTAAAGATGGAATATTAAAAGTAACGGAATAAAGTTAATTAATACTTCATGTTATAACTACGGCGCCTTATAAATACGAATACGTGATCACGTGTCGTTTACATGCCCTTGATTGGTGTTATCAACCTATACGGTACAAAAATATGATCACTTCTTCTACTTCTACACTCTAAATAACTCTAATCAATAAGCGAGAAGTTAACGTGCTAGTTCAAATGTACTAGATTCATGTAAGTATAATATTCACCTATTAAATGGTATCCGTACCAGAGGTAAACCTATCGATACGCTATGCTTATATGCGAACAGTTTCAAAACTATTTATATTATACGACGCTGAAAAGGAGTAAAACACGCGATCAAGACTACGCTGAAATGAATTAATAGCACGCCAAAACTATCCGGATTAGCTGGATAATCCAGTATACCTATGCTAACTATTAAGAATAATTCGTTACTCCCAAATAACTTGAAGGTAGCTATATTTTAAATCAAGTCAAACCATTAATACTTTCATTAAGCAAATTTATCCGAAACTTTAATTTAAGTAGTCCTAAATCACCAATCAAATAAAACACAATAATAAAATGAAATGAAATAAGAGTCCCGAAATACTCTAGATAATATCCTAAATTAAGACTTATCTGATACGTTATCAAGCCAACAGTGAGTTCATCCAGGATCTAGGTGTTCGTCGAATCACTGGAGCGTCAAGGTTGAGAAGACATACTCCGTATGCGTTGAGGCTTGGATCAGACAGCGAGACACGCAGTCAATTGATGGTTACTCCGAAACCACGTGTTGTCGGAGGAGTCTCAGTATGCAGTCTGGAAACCCAGGTAGGAAACCGGATCGTAAGAGGACAATGGAACCATATAACCATCATAACCAATGATCCCAAAATAAAAATCCAAAAACAGAAATCCAAGAATTGAAACAGGAAACAGGAAAAGAAAACCCCTTTAGATGTTAAACGGGGTTCAAGTGTGTGGCAGCTCTCGAAAGTCAAATCCCCAAACGTGGGTGCAGGTGGTCGAATCTACAAAACTTCCTTCATCTACAATCATCCATCAGACGAGAAACCATCGACGACCACAATCCTGCTCAAGGGCTTCATTGAATAATCCCCTAACTAGGGCACTGTATATTTCACACTAAATATCAGAATCTCAACGAAAATTCCCAATTTCGAGAGCTCGGCACTGAAACGTACTGGTTCCTTCAAGATCATATAAAGACTATGAAAATGAAGAGGCTAGCAGAATTAACATCGCGCCGGCTCAACATACTATGTTGCCAACAGCGTCCCTATTTGTAACAAAGTACTAGAAAGTTATGATGTCATACTTCCGGATTCGCCAAATGAAGCGCTAAAGCGACTCATTATCGAAATGATTTAAATCAATTAGAAGCTACTTTTAAATGCTTGGTGGGAATATATAACGCACGTGTGGACTTCCGTTTCGTCTTCGGTCGAGAGTGCACGTGTCGGGTATCGGCCATTTTGTTCCAGCTACATATACATATATATTAGTTTTGGGAATTCATGGTGAACGTTCAGGGACCGGGTAGTTTTCTCCCCGAATAAGATACGGACGTCCAGCCGGGGGTTTGAGCCCCGTGCATGCAATAGATTTTTATGTTTGTGAACGTCCAGCCGTTGGTGTTCGAACCTTAAAACAAGCCGTGCATGTACAAGTCTGAGCCCCCAGGAGTACATACTCGACATACTGAGGGCTCTAAAAATAGTATCTCTATCCATCAAGGTGTAACCAATGTAGAAGGGTCGCTCTACCTCTTGCTAAGCCTGGATAGGGGTCTTTACTGGCTGAATTTTCTCACGAAAAAGACCATCATCATCATCATCGTTTATTTATCTAAGTATTTCTTTAATATGGCTTCACTCTTAGCTTAAGCATGTCCTACATAGTATGATCGGCTGAGGTGTATGCCTAGTGCTGTTCTTCCAGCACCGTGGCCCTCAGATATCGACACCCATAGGGGGCTGTTGTTAGCCTAACTTAAAAGTAAGATGTGTGGTACTGCTTTGTGTGTTGTGCTTTACTTGGGTATCCCCTTCAAAGCCGATAATGTATGTCGGAGCGAATGCTCTTCTGTTATTAGTGGGTTTGTTATTTCGTTATTA